>UELX01001239.1:0-48069 GCA_900480035.1 Eupelmus urozonus
ATATATATATATATATATATATATAATTGAGATGCGAATAAAGCACTGTATGCAACACAGGAGTAAAGTCGATTATTCCCTTGTTGCATAATGTACTACTTTATACTTAGTGTCATATAAATTCATTTCTTATACTAACTTGTGAGACTGTAATATTATTTATGCATTAAATGATATAATATTGCTCATTTTTAAAAAAAATTACGTTCTGAATTACTAACTAATTTTCAGTAATAACTTTCTGTGAGTATGTGACATAAGGCAATATATAGCTTCATAATAAATAAAACTACTCAATGCCTGCCGAAATATCTTACATGTAAATATTTATACTAGCTATATACTTTATTGAATTTATTATATATAGGTACTTATTTTGCTTGTACAAACTCATATATTAATTATTTAATACGTGCATTTAGTACACTGTACCTTGTTAGAAAAAAAAGTTTAGAACTTTATTGAATGTTCTCCAATAAGATTAACTAAAATATAGAAATTATCAAATTAAAATATTAAAATTCACACAAAAATTTTATTAATTAATAATAATAACTTTTTAAAATTTAACTTTAAAATATTATGTTTGAATGTACTAACCTTTTCAAAAGTCAATCAATCTTTATATGGATTGAAATGATAATATTATTATAGTCTGTATCACTATAGATGAGTAGCCCCTACGTGGACTATTCAAAAGAGACAGAAAGGACAAATAATTGACTACTGAAATATTTATTTGCATTAGCAAACACCGACAGCGCTAATTACGGAGCGCAGCGCCCTCGATGGCAAGTAGTACAATACACACTGAATCGCGCCATATAAATGAAAAGTGTTCTCGTATTTTTCAGATTAATTTTTTTATAGTCGTTTATGACGAAAAATACTACACTTAAGCAGCTTAGAGAAATATGACAGATAAGGGCAATTTAGTTGAAATTACCATAATTTATTTTGAGCCAAATTAATATTTTTCAATTTTGTAAAAGCATGTTAAAGATTGTTATCTCTTATTTTATTTTTTTTTAATTCAAGATATGATTTATATAAACAGAATAATTTTTACGGAAAAGCAATGTTATAAGTAAAAATAGAATGATACTATACGGTTAAAAGAAAGTGTGTACAGTCTGCTAACTGAATTGTTGTTAAATTAACAAACAAAAAATGTCACTCTTGAAGTTTGAGTAGATAAAATGTCTGTTAAATCGACATATTTTGTCTGCTAATTTAACAGATAATTCAGTAAACAGACAAAAAATGTTAACAGACTACACACGTGTTTTCAACTGTGTAGAATACCAAACTCAAGTTCTTATTTTCCCAAAAAAGGCTATGAGAAAATTTGAGCAAAGGTGAATGACTCGCATTTTTGAGCGACTCCTTACGAGTTAAAAAAATAGTACACAAGCGCGATAAACGTTGTTCTCGAAATTTTGCAAACGGTATTTGTTCACGAGTTACTTACCTCGCGAGCTTGCATCTTAATGTACTATTGTTCCTGTATGTTATAGTAAAGTACATATCGTCGGTTGATTCAAATAACAGTACACATCGAATTGTTTTGTTTTGCATAAGAGAATTTTCATATGCAAAATCGATATATATTGCTTTTCTATCGACAATTCAATGTGTACTATTATTCAACTCAATCGGTGATATAGAATATATTTGATAGATTACCCCGTATTATTGAATAGAACAACGATGAATCTTAAAATAAAATAAAGAAAAAATAATTTGTATCTAACAATAAAGCGATTGTCAAACGAAATTTCTGAATTATAATATTACTAAATTGTAACAAATGTTTCGTTATAGTCATGGTACGATTACAAGCTCAAATGGGATCCAAAGGAATACGGAGGCGTCGAGATGCTACACGTTCCTTCCGACCATATATGGAGACCTGATATAGTTTTGTATAACAAGTAAGTGCATAATTATATTATTGGATCAAAATTACTAATAAATCTATATTAATATAATATAATACATATATTGTTCATATTACTGAATACAAAAACAAAGTATTGATATAATCGTTAATAACCTATAAGTTAGTTGATGAGACGTTAAATAAATAAATTTAAAAAAATGTATTGATAGAATTCAACGAAATTCACAGTTTTGGTTGTTGAATATATTAACACAATACAAAATATTAAAAATATTATCATGATTATAATTCAGAAAAAAGGTTGAAGTTTGTTCCGAAATTCAATCGAATTTGTCAATTACAAAATAAGCCACACGAAAAAATAAACAAAGTATCAAAGATTACAATGAAAAAAAAATGGTCCGCAGTGCCGACGGTAATTTCGAGGTAACTCTGGCGACGAAAGCCACGTTGAACTACACGGGCAGAGTCGAGTGGAAGCCGCCAGCGATTTACAAGTCTTCCTGCGAGATCGACGTCGAGTACTTCCCTTTTGACGAACAGACCTGCGTCATGAAATTCGGTTCCTGGACGTACGATGGCTTTCAGGTGAGTTAGTTACACGTAATTTTATGTCTTGGATGCTGCTCTGTTTTCCGTATTAACAAGCGTATACTTCTTGTGGCTTGTTAATGAAACTTTGGAAAAAGAATTACAAGTTACTCTTGAATTTTCAATAAAATTGAATAACTTTGCAAAAACAAAGAATAATGGAAAGTTTATTATGTTTCTTAGCGTTAAGATCTTGTCCGATGAAACATGTTCGTAAAGTTTGATGTAGCCTCTGACTATACATTATCTATTAAAAGTAAACGTTGTGGGATCACGATCGGTGTTACAAATATTTTATACTTTGAGAATTTTAATACATTAATAAATGCTATCGAGACTAAATTCGGGTTGTAAAGATATGTTATATTTCTATTAAAATTATCACAGCACTTGTATCCCACATTCTTTGGCTTCCCCTGTAAACTTGTATAACTAATTAATTAATTAATTTAAAAATTACAAATTAACAATTGTATACCTAGAATCAAACCATAAATAGTAAAAACGGTTATATTACTTAAATATTTTTTAAAAACGTTTAACAAAAAATCGATATTCTTAGAACTTTTTAGAAATTTAGAAATAAGTTCGTTTTAGGATATTTTATTCATGAGCAAAACTCTGATACTTGCTTGCTGCAATCCATAAATTTCAAATATATAAAATTGTAAATGGAACATTTTTTACATTTATATGTAGTAATTCTTTGAAACTTTTTGTCTACTGAATTTTACAACTTAAAAGGTTCATGTTTCTTAGTTGGCAAATAAACATACTTCAAATTTTCACAGTTTTTACTTCTTTTCACAGTTTTTTACATTAGTTTTTTGAGATATGTAAAAAGTACTTTAACTTTAATTATTCTTAAACTTTGAAAGCATAATCTAGATGATAAAAATAATAGAAAATGATAAAACGGTTTTATAAAGTTATCATACATCTGTCGAACTAAGCTTAAATTATGTATAAAGCTAAAAGTTTCACAAATTTACTCATATATAAGAATCTATATTACAAAACGTCTAAAAAAAATGATCAATGATCATTAATTAGCCAGTTTTCTTAGGTTAATTTCTAATAAATAACTAGTCAGAAATAAATCAAAAGATTGTAAAATCGCTTCTATATCTTCTTACAGACAATAAACATTTTTCATATACTAGGTACGCTTTTTTAAAAAAGAATACTACCTTAGTAGAAAATTAACAGAATTTCTGGTTAACAAATGTTATTTCTGGCCAGAATATGGTTAATTTTCTACTAGGGTATTTATAGGAAAAAATATGACTTTTAGGAGAAAGTATTAGTACGTGTTGAAGAGTTCTTCAAAATTTTATTAATGAATTGCATGAATTAAAAAAAAAGTTAGTTATAAAAAATAATGAAAAAATTTCAACAAAACATCAACAGTTTAAAAATTCATATATCTTTATTTGATGCATCCTTTTTTTCTTATTATCAACGTATCAACCTCTTCAACCCCGCACACAAACCATTAATTACAATGATTCATCCCTCGATTTTCCGGGAAAAACGTGAATCCTTCAATCCCTTAATACAGTCAGCCTCGGCCGCAGCAGCGAGCCCTCTCACTCTCTGGCGTACAGCTCGTTATTGCTCGGCGTAAGGCCAATCAAAAAGGGATTGTCGCTGCCGATAAGCGGCAGCCAAGTGCTTGTTAGAGCGGCCCGCGAGTCCCTGCGGCGCGAAATGGCCGGCCATAAAGGGCGAGCCACGCGCGCAAGCGACTCATTCAAGCTCTATCGTAAAAGGCAGTCTTCTTCGGCATTAGCATCTTCTCGCTTTTCGAGTTTCTGGCTTTGATGTCGATTGCCGCTGCGGCTGTGTTGGTCGATGGCCGCTTTGGATCGGATGGGTTGTATTAAAGGTGTGAGAGTTTAGCGTATAGGTTGAGGATGGAAACGTTTAGGAATTTTCGGGTTTTTGAAGAGTTGTAAGAAAATTTAATTTTGATTGTACTTGAAGAGTGTTTATACAAGTTATTATAAGAATCAAATTTCAAACTCTTGTAAGACTATTACAAAGTAATTTTCAATTTACTCGAAAATGTCTGTCCGCATAATGTTTATTCAACGCCTCCTATCCGTATAATCGTATCTCAAGCACCAATAAATTGGGCATAATCGTAACTCTGTACTAAATTAGTACCTAGTTACGATAATGTCGAATTGATGTTTGAGAGACAATTATACCGATAGGAGGCGTCGTATTATTCTTTTAATCGTATATAGAAAACTCAAAAATTGATACTAAATGTAATAAAAACGTAAAAATTTGAACAGAACAAAACTTAAAAATAACTCTACTCGCAATTTTATAAATATCAATAAACGAAAAAAATTCACCGATATTTCTCTTATTCTCTTACTCTGAAATCTTGTGATATGCGCTTGAATAAAAAATCCGCGGGCCCAACGAAAGAGTATACGAAGGAAACGTGTCAGCAGAGAGGCTGGGATTTATACATTCGAGAAGAGCAGCCCTCTGGGAAAGACCGCGAGAGCACTTGGGCAAAATCATCGACGATTTTTCTTCGCAGTTTTTCTGCGGGTGGAAACTTTCTGTTTTTGAGGTAGTGGGGGAGCTTTCGAAAAGTGGAAGAGTGGCCGAGGAAGCGGAGAGACATTTTTCTTGCCCAACTTGCGGCTGGCATTGAGAGGTGGCACCGATTTTCCGTTTTATCAGCGGTCTCTTGAGTGTTTTGGGAGCTGCGGCCGGAGAACGGTTTCTTATAAAATAATGCGGTATTGTGAAGTCGGCAGAGATTGGATCGTACCGTTAAAATGGGTAGCTTATCAATAGGATTTTGAGGAAGAGAATTCATTGTTCGCTATATTTTCAAATTTGTATTCAATTCTATAGAACTTTAGTGAACCAAATAACACAAAATATTATTGTTTAAGAGAATTCTGATCGTTTTTGCAATCGAACAGCAGATTAACTACCAATTAGTCTATGAAAAATTCGTTTGTGACTCGAAAAGTTAGTAATTCGCAAATTGATTATTTGATATGTAGATATCCATTTATCGCTTTAATGTACCAAGGCTGCTAGTCTCTTTTATTTCCATTTTAGTTTTATATTCAGCTAACCTTTGTTTACACCTTCGGACAATTTCATTACCTTAGTTAAATAAATTAAAAAAAAATATGATATATATAATTAAATATTAAAACTATATATTTCATATTATTAATATTCCAATTTGAAAATTTAGTTTCATGTGTAATTTTTGTTACAACACATCCAAAGATAGGGAGAATTACAGCGATCCGAATAAAAAGAAAACCTTGATTTTCACAGTAAATTATGTTGATTTTTCCACCACCCAGCAGAATGATAAAAACCTCCTCGTCTCCCATTCACATAGTTTCCCCAGTCTTATCAGAAAATTTTCAAGCAATTTGATCACGTACGCCTGACTCTTCATAATCAGAATATCGCGTTACCTCTGCAAATCACGTACTTGGCGTAAAAATAGAAATATCACATAAAGTAACAAATACTCAATTCAAACCCCAACTCAATTTACCGTAAAAAAAATTTTCTCTCTCAAACAAAATCAACCCTCTCTCCTCACCTATACCGCTTCAAGTTCAATCCTCTCATAACCACGGCGTAAGAAACAACAGCCAAGAAACCGCTCATATCGATAGCGAAACCAGAGCCCCCAGCGTCGCTGTTGCCGACAATACAGCCGCTAATTAAGTTCGATCGGGCAGCGCATTATACGCCCAGCTCTCGCGAAAGCGCGAAGATAAGCACAAAGTCGCGGGCAAAACGAGCCCCGAGAGACGTCGGAGGTGCGAAGCTCCGACCATGTCTTTTTCGCAAAGTCGACGCGATCGCGAATTGCCATTGGATTACCAGGGGGCTGGGCAAGTTTTCCAAGGGAGGATTAATCGGGAATATGCAAATTTTATGGAGAGAGCAGGAGTTGGAGAGGGGGAGGGTTGTTGACGGGACGATTATTATGTCGTTAGTGGGTGTGCAAAATTTAGACGGATTTGAGGTGGTTTTGGTGGGTATTATAGCGAGTTTGTGTGTTGGGCAGGGAGGGGGTTCATTGTTTAATATTTCTCTTTTGTATAGAATTTCCATTGCTCAAAAATGGTTTCACTAGTATTATATATAGTTTTTGCAACCAGTAGTCGAACTTTACCAACATAGTTTCAATGTATGTAATGGAAGATTGTTCAACAAATCTATTTTTACTTTATAATTGTATTAAAAAATTATTATATGAATAACCCATAATTAACATGTAAAAGGCATACCTATATATTTTGTAAGAATTAAAAACGACGTAGATTTTATCGAAATTGATCAAACCAAATACAAATGCTGAATTTATTAAAATTTTTGTCTAGGATTTTAGAGATTTTGTCTCTGCCATTCGAGAAGCAAAATATAAAACGTTATTTATAACAATCTGGCCTAGAAATTAATAATTACCAGTACTACCCCTGTACAAAATTGACTACCTTCAATATAGAGCAGCTAGAATATAGTGAATTTTCTGTCTAGTGGCGATTCTGGCGGATTCTGTCTAAAGACTTTTCTTTAACATATTCTGTTCAATAATCTCACTAATCAAGAATATCCAAAATTTTCTTTTCAGTAGATATGACAGAAAAAGAACAATCAATAATTGAAAACTGCACATATCTTTTGTTATAAATTAATTTATTTACACATCAAGAATTTCTCCCTAGATATATCTGGGGATAAATTATTGAATGAGATTTCTCATTTTTTATCTTCAATTTTCAACTCAATGGTTTCAATCTTAATTTAAACAATAGATAAGAATATTGTCTTTGTGCCTTAGGTCGTGAAAATTTGAAAATGTTCATCAATAATTAAATATTATCAATAATTCTAGGCCATTGAAACAAGGAACGTTTTATGTTTCCCCTTCCTAAAAACAACACCTGATCAACTACCAATCCTCAATACCTATTCAAATAAAATCGTATATAAATAATCGATTAAAGTTATTGTTTACTTATTAGTAGATATAAATAAAAGACCTTTGTTAATCTCCACGAGCTATCCTATTTTTTCACATAAAGTGCCGACGCGACGTTTCATACGTTTTAAACACGACCCTTATCAACAACAAAAACATTCGCATTGTGTCGACACTTTATATAATAAAATCGGACATTCCATGGTGATCAACAGAGTTCCTTTATCAAAATCCTACTTACCCACCTAGCGTCACTTCGAGACATATCTCCTAATCATTTCGACATGTCTCATCTGTCACACAGGTCGACTTGAGGCACATCGATGAGGTGCAAGGCAGCAACGTCGTCGACATCGGCGTGGATCTCTCCGAGTTTTATACTTCCGTCGAGTGGGACATCCTCGAGGTCCCGGCTGTCAGGTGAGAATACCATTTCCACCCCCCAATGCGCGTAGCTAGACGCGTCCATTATCCTAGATTCACGACGGCAGTGACAAAAACAATTTTTACTTTCCCGAGGTACGTGATATGCGAGCTCGCGCTACTCGCCTCACTTTTATTGTTGGACCGGGAATTTTATTCTCTATCGCGGCCGATTGGATATAGTTCTTGTTGCGTTTGCGATTTTACGAGGGGTTATGGGAAATCGGCTCTTGGATTGAGAATTGGATTTTTACGGATTACTTTGATTGGAAGCGTCATTCTGGCGTATATTTACCTTTAATTTTGTTAACGCAGTTTATCTATTTAAATATTTAAAAAAATAATAATGAAGCAGGTTTTTGATGAAGCTTGATTCTCTATCCCCATAAATTAAAACATCGTAAGCATTCTCTTTTCGAATCTCCGCGAGGCTAAAAACCAAGTTAATCGTTCGAATGAATACCAAACGAGCCAGCCGAGCCCGCACTCAAACAAAGAGCCAACATTCTAAAAGCCCGAATTTGAATAAACACATTCAAAGGACCGCCGATCCCCCGCGCAAAGTCAGCGACTAAAAACCCTCTAGGAAGCCAGAACATCCATAAATAAACCCGATCTAAGAAAGAAGCACTCTTCCTCCCTCTTTACCTCGATCGGAAGAAACCAAACGCGATTTTCGCCTCCGCGTGTTTGCCGAGCACTCGCCGCGGCGGCTGCAGTATATTTGCGGCCCTGCTACTTCTCGGAGGTATCGCGCTAGTTTGTCTGTGCTATTTGCTTCTGCGAGGCGAACATCTGTGTGCATCTTTGGGCTTGTTTGTTTCAGGAACGAGAAGTTTTATACGTGCTGCGACGAGCCGTACCTCGACATCACCTTCAACATCACCATGAGACGGAAGACCCTATTCTACACGGTCAATCTCATAATTCCCTGTATGGGGATATCCTTCCTCACGATACTCGTCTTCTATTTGCCCAGCGACAGCGGCGAAAAGGTAAGGGTTTTGCGGTGGGTGTTTTCTGTTTGGGTATTCCTAGGGAGAATTATTTTAGGTATTTGAAAAAAGTGAAAATTTTTTGTGGCGTATGTAAAAAATAGTTTTCTTTTTGTCTTGGTTTTAATTATAAATTTGTTTTTCCATATGTTGTGTATGAAGTAATATTGCCAATCTCAACTGTTTTATTAAAGAAAATTATACTGCGTAGTTTGAATAGCATTATAAAGGTTCTAATGTAACAATGACTTTTTATACAATCTATATAATTGAAGTGGTCTTAGGAAGAAGGGCATATAACCCATAATATAATTTATATTGCTTATATACCCTTCTTCCTAAGAACGCTTCAATTATAAAGAAGATGGAATCGATTAATCCCCAGTTACAGCAGGTACATAGTAATGTAGTTCAGTTCTATATGATTAACGGACGAATTTACATTTAAAGTGATGTCAATCGAAAATCTCGTTTGCGCGAAAAGACTTTGCTTTTAAAGTACATCGATTATTCAGTCACCTTTCAAAATGTCGATAATATAAACCGTAAACGATATTTTCAACCTTATGTTAATCATGGCACATAATCTTAAAATCGATTGTACGTAAAGTATTCAAAACACAACATTCTATTTTTTTCAATGAAACCAGCTGAATTGTCCTTGTTTTCAAATTAAAGTATAACATGAGGATGATATGTAACTTTATTTTTTACTTTCGTGTGCACTTATTTTTTATGATAATTTTTTTTCTGTGTCTTTCTTGAGCACTAACGACTATGGCAAATAAATTAATGTGACTATACAAAGACTTTTTTTTATCAAAAAACAAAGATTGAATTATTGATTAACAAAATTATTAAAAAAAATCGCAAATATCTTTATGAGTGGAGGTTAAAAAGTATTGATATTATTATCACTTTTAGATATTATTATGGGCATATATAATAGTGATAGTAAATCTAATATGCTTTTTGATTTATGTATATATTTTTAACAAAATTCACAAAATGATGTTTTATTACAAGTTAATCATTTTAATTACTCTTCTAGATTTAAATAAGTAAATATAAATTTACAGCATATATACTCTTATTTAAAAACTGATATATATTTTGCAATGTAAAGAAGTACATAATTTAATTATATTTATAATAAATTATAAATTTATAATGTGAAAGATGGTAATTAAACTAGTTTTATGCGCATTTTTTGTGCAATAAAAATTAATTATACAAGCTAGTCTGAAATTCGTACAGACATTATGCATATAAATATTTACAAAAATTATTTTTTTTACAGTATAAATTTCCATTATAACAATCTAGAAAAACAGTACACAAATAATATCATTCTTTTGCATAACTGTTTTCGAAAATTATAAAATGTACATTATCAGCAGCCATTATTAATTTAAAGTAAATACGTTAACCCCTCTGAATATAATTCCAGTTTTATTCATCAAACGTATAATCCAATTATCAAAATCGCAGCTCAATGCACACGAGATTTAAACGCAATAAAAACTACAACAGCCGAGACAAGCCAAGAAATCAAAACCGTTATACAACCTAATCGAAATTAATAAATCCCTCGCCGAATATTAAATCCTACCTTTTCGCGTCGATGCACTTGCCAATGCATCACAACCTCCGAGTATTGACAGCCTCTGTGAAATACACGCGTCTTACCTATACATAAACTCCCACCCCTACAAACCCACTACCCAAAAAGCTCGACTTTTTCCATCTAGAACGCATAAATTGCCTCGCCCTATCGTTCATCCAAACCTTCGGTTCTCGCATTTCCCGGCGCGCAACCTACCGAAACCATGAAGAGCTCGCCTCGAGCTTCTTTTATACACGTAAAGACAACGGCGCTGTGTATACATTACGCGGGCGAATTTATGCGCGAATTCAAAGGCCAAATATCGAGTCGATTTATGCAGGAACGCGCGCGTGGCTCTCCCTGAATTATCGCATTGATTTTCATGTCGCGCGCGCACACGTGAAAGTATAATGGAAAACTAAAACGCGCCTGATTTACGCTTCGTTTTGCGGCGAGTGCTCTCATTGTCTTGCCGCGAAGACTCGGTGTATGACGATAAGCGGAAAATTAGGGGGAATAAATCGCGGCGCGCTGAATTCCTTCGTGGGGCGCGAAGAATTTTCTTATCTGCCCCCGCGGGGTTGTCACATGCTCGGGAGAAATGTAACGAGCTGCGAATACGAAGCTAGCGCGTTGTTATCTTTGCGGGTTTGTTTTATATAAGTTTCTGCATTTGCGGTTTGTCGTGTGGGGTAGCTCGGTATAAACAATTGAGACTTGAACTTTGTGCCCGTGTTGCTAGAGCTGTAGTGCTAGATGTGACAAATGTAGTGCATAATAAAAAACTAAATTTTAAATATTTTTTAAAATAATATTTTATTTCGAATATTCAAGAAGGTATTATAAGAATTTTATACTTATTTTTTAAAATGGTTTGCTTGGTAGACAAGATGATTTGTTTTATCATTTCCTAAGTTTCGGGGTAGTAAAATTGAAATTCGCAGTAGAAAAGAAAGAAAACTTTAAAATTATTCATTGTTAAAATTAGTAGTGCAGTAATACAATTTTAAATACAATCTCGCTAAATAAATACATTTCATCTTTAAAAACATCGTGAATCAAGTACGCACTACAGAAAACTAATGTAAATAATAAAATTTTATATACATTTGCATTAATTTTTTTTATAACTACAAATGATATTATTTCCGCAATACACTCACATTAAATCTTATGATTAATTAAACAATATACAAGTCTCACCGACAGATAACATTCTGTACCCGCCCTCTTCCTCAATCTAAACACCCTAAATATCAACGCAAGCAACCAAGCCGCATTAAAGCTCGCTTTACCGACAACGACGCAAAACAACCCGTTAGCGTCCCCGCAAAAGCAGCCCTCAAATCAACCCAGCCGAAAAAAAAAACCCGCCAAAGAAACGCGCATCAAGCTTCTCGCGGCCATTTACTCTTGAGCTCGATGATAAAGACCCTCCCTTACCTCGAAAAAAACCTCTCTCGCTATCTACTCTTCCTTCCATCCGCGCTTTTTCAAGACTCCACCTCCACCAAGCGCACAATATAACTTTGCATCCTTCTTGACCCGATACACCTCCGCGCGCGTGTCTCTTAAAGAGCCTGACGACGAGCGAGAGGGAGAAGAAGAGGAGAGAGAGGGAGAGTCTCGGCGATAAGGAGGCTGAATGGTCGGACAGATAAAGACACATGGGGGGGACTGGAGGTGGAGCGCGCGTCGTGATAAACGGCCGGTAGATAGCGCCGAGATGTAGGGCTGGTGCTGGAGAGATGCTACTAGATTTAGTTGCCGCGAGAATTTCCGTGAAAATTGCCGCAGCCAAGCGCGACGCGGGAATGCGACGATGGCTTTTCTGATGAGCGCGGCTGAGTTGGGCTGCTTTTTCCGATGCGGCTGCTTCGTGGAGGGGTTGTTGCGATTTTTTTGATTTATGGAGACGGAGGAGTGGTTTTGGGGATTTTCGCGGGAATGGTGATTTAATCCGGAAATGTAATGATAGTAAAGATGCTATTTATGTTTAAATAATTTGGTTCGCTAAAGATCGAGTTCTGTCTATCTTAATTGTTTATGTACAAATGATAGCATATTTTAAATAATTTAATCCAGGTTTTCAAATAAAAGAAAAAGTTTCCATCCAAGTATTGTAAGATTTATTGAACCTTCTAACATTTAATAATTTCACTTTATTTAACTCTTTTACGAATAAAATAAAGGTTTTTCAAATTTCAATTTAAGTTTCGAAAATGACTGAGCATGCTTGAATCTTTAATGATGTACGTTTCTATTAGGTATTTTGAAGTTCAAATAATACTATTCAAAAGCGTGTCATCGTGATTTGACAAATATCTTAGAAAAAGTTGCTTGAGACGATCGATTCTTGGCTATTTTTGCACGATAACAAAAACCTGTCACGTGGCCCAATTAGTCCGAAAAATCTATCCCTCATTCTTACCTTGGAAAATAAGCCAAAACTTTCCCAGCGTGTAGAGTCAAAGGGCAGCTTGGCGAGCCAGTAGATACAGACGTCTGACCCTTCATCTAAGTATGTAGAAAAGAACTGGATACGGTACGACAAGAAAAACAGCCAGAGTCACTGATCGACGTCGGAGCGACCGGAGCCTTTTCATCAGACCTACCTTCCTAATCTCTTTCTTCTCCGGCACGCGCTCTCGGCAACATCGTTACGAAAAAATTAATGAGGCGCCCAATTCCAACGGGTCCTACAACATCCAGAGTATTTGTAAAAAGTCGCGAAATAAAGAAGGCAGCCGACGAGAAACGGGAGAGTCGATAAAAAATGCTGTAGACGTGCAAACCCGCAAATTCGGAGAGCCGATGATATAACGGGATAACAGGATGTATGAGGCCAGAGGCGCGCGAATTGGGGCTTTGCTAAAAGTGTACCCTATCTCGGCGCAAAAAAAAAACAGCAGGAAAGGAGAAATGCGAATGCGTTCGGACTACATATACGGTTATCCTACTTCGCGAGCGCGCGAGAGGTGGGGGCGAGTTTATTTGTAACCCTTGCCTCGCGGATGCTAGCGGCTGAGAGGGAACATTTTTTGCATGTCGCGCGCCGCGATGAATTATTAATATTGCCGAGTGCGAAGAGTTTCGGCGAGTTCAGAGAAAATGTATTCTTTGAGAGAGAAATGCTTTTGGTGTTGGAGGATCGCGAGGCTAGATTTTTTCGGATAATGGATATGTGAGATAATGATTTGATTGAAGATGAAATTGATATGCGCTAGATTATGTTTATTCTATAATGATTTTTAGCCTTT
Organism: Eupelmus urozonus; assembly: GCA_900480035.1. NCBI lineage: Eukaryota > Metazoa > Arthropoda > Insecta > Hymenoptera > Eupelmidae > Eupelmus > Eupelmus urozonus. The sequence goes on from UELX01001239.1 coordinate 13,772, forward strand.
GGACAATTTTTAGTTTAAAGCGATGTCTGACCAACCCCGGCTATTATCTACTGCGGGCGTGATACTTTCGGCATAATAATTCAGACTTCACATAAGCCTCAAAATAAACGCAACTTGATAAACTAAATGAAGAAAATAATTTACAAAAAATTACTGTTATTTGGTAATGAAAGTGACATGGTCACTTGTAAAGGAATAACTACATTTTACGTGTCAAATTTCTTTCGAATTATAGTAAATTTTATTGTAACTTAAGCAAAATTCAATATGTAACAGTAATTTTTCTCTTTCTTAAGATTTTATATCTTGATTTAACAAGGCTATAGTTTTTTTAGTAAGCCATTTTCTCCGAACATTCATTTTCACCATTAAACACATCTAAGCAACTATTTTTATCAAACGCTCACTCTCTTATTCTTTATTCAAACAATGTCTATCACTACTTAAGAAAAAACTACGTTTACTCTCTTTTTCTCTCTTCTGCTCTCTCTCTCTCTCTCTCTCTCTCTCTCTCTCTCTCTCTCGCTATCTCTCTTTCACTTTCCGCCTTTCTCTCGTTTTCCCTCCCTCCCTCTTGTTCTCTCTCTATCTCTATCTATCTCTATTTATCTCTATCTCTCTTTCTATCAGTTTCCGTCTCCCAATCGAATCTCACCCGAGCACAGCACCACTCGACACCTGCAGCAACAAAAAAGCCAAGCGGCCAGTGCTTAAAGCACTTAAAGATAAAAAAAAGAAAGCTCGCGATCCCGTTCCTCGCGAAACAAGCCTTCGCTTCTATTTACCCACCCTCTCCTAACCAAGACTCCTCACCGAATTCAGAAGTCGTTCGCTTTGCATTCAGGCGATCGGTGAAAATCCTCCCCTTGAAGGCTCGGAGGAGAAAAGCGCTCGCAGGTATATACAGAGCTTTTTAGCGCTTTGGCAAGAAGAAAGACAGAGAGAGAGAAGGATGACCAATCGAGCAGCACGACGGGAAATTTATCTTCCACTCAGTGCACGGCTAATGGAAAATACAAGCGGCGCCTTTTTCATTTTCTCGTCGGGCTCTTTGCTCTGCGCGCGCGAAAGAGAGCTGCTGTCTCGATTTGTTTCACAGCTTTTTACGCGTCGATCGGCACGGTTGTAAAGAAGAAACGAGAGGATGGAGATGAGTTGAACGACGAGTCGAACGGTTGGAGTAGGAGGGAGATTGAGAAAGGTGGTGGGAAGGCTTTTGGTTTTATTGGGAATTGTACTGGTTTTTTCGAGATAGTTTAGTTAAATACTAGCGGGAAGTTTGATTAAAAGACTAAATAAATTACGTGATTTTTTGCTAAGTATTGGTTTTTGTTTGAGCTTTGATTAGAACTTAAGAGAGATATAACTAGATTTATCTTCTTTATGTTAGTGTAAATAAATTGATATTTTGCTAATGTTAGTCATTGTTATTGTATAAACAAGTACATTAAAAATACGCAGCAGTTATTCTTGAGTTATTCTTCACTACCTGTATAAAAAAAAAAAAACAACAAACAAAGCAACAGTTACGGCTCAGCGAAAATCAAGTTTGTACTCTCCTTTCTAATTACACTCGCAGCCTACGAGAAAAAATATACATTTTTTCCTCATTAATTTAAGAACGTATGCCACCAGCCCGAGCTTACAAAGCCGTCGCAACTCATGAATTTTAATTTCAAAAACTCCGGAAACTAAAAAACCCCGCTCCACTTAAACCCGGAAAAGGAAAAACCCCAAAATCCAGAATTTTTTTTGCATCTCACACGCTCTTATCAGAGCCTCGAGAATCGCGCCTGATCGATATTTCCACTATTATGCAGCGCACAATATCAACTCTCGAGCGCTCCATACAAACGCGCACTCGACGCCGTCGCGAGGGATTTTCGGGCGGCTTTGATCTTTGAAATCGAAGGGCGGCAGAATGCGCAAGTATACAAACGGAGTGCGCCTGCTTGCGCACGTCGGAGTGTGTGCATGTTGTTGGTTTTGGAGAGTGGAGAAAAAATATCGAGATCGCGTGCTTTTTTCGTTCGGGGTATACTTAAGTCCTTTTTGCGTTCGTCGGTACGCGTTTGAAGGTTTATTTTTTGCGGATAGATCGGATTTTGTATGTTGCGAAGGGTAGTTTTTTTAATTTTTACGTTTTATGCGTGCGTTTAATTTTTTTATCTGTGTATGTTCGTACTTAGTCCCAAGAGAAAGAAGAATAGGCGCTTTGAAATATAGGAATTTTTTGCAATTTATCGATCTTTTATTTTTTTTTCTCTGAATTTAGCATAACATTCAACCTTCCGTAAACATTAAACAAAGCAGCGTCTACGATGCCAGCGTAAAACTCAAGAATAAACTTTCCAATCATTCAGAATGCAACTACATCCATTAAAATAAAAAAGAAACATCCTCACTAACGTCACGCCAAAAAGGACATAACTAAAAATAATTCCATTAATTTATCTAATTACACCACCGCCGCATCCTCTCGGCCAAGCTCTAATTTCTCGTCTCATCCGGAGAGTCTCGCTAGTGCGTCTCCAGCGCAAGGGCCTGTTAATTACCCTCCTCCCCCACCGCTCCGGGCTCTGTCGCGGTGCGTGTGGCTTTTTTTCCGTAACGCGACTTTTATGAATTCGCGCTCGCGCGGCGGTAAAGAAAACTTGATGAAAATTTCTCCAGAAGAGAGGGAAAACTAGGTGTTTTAAGCGAGCGCTCTCGCGTTTACGGTCGCGCGCGCAGTTGTTATGCAATTAGCCCTCGGCGCGTGCTCTGCTTTAATTTTTTTCAGTGCGCCGTAAGAAAAAGCCAGGGGGTTTAGCGATGAGGGGATTTACGCGAGCGCGCGCTATCCGTTTTGCGAAAAATAATTGGCCGCTGCGCGATGGGTTAAGAAGCTGTTTGGGGTTTATGGCGGCGTGGGAGGTGGCGATGAGACTGCAGTAGAGTAATTTTTTACTGAACTTTTTTTGTAAGTTGTAATTTGGTTTTAGATTATATGAAGAATGGCCGACGCGAGTTTCTCTCAAATAAAATCTTTGACACATTTACTCATGTTGATTGTGATTATCTTTTTCCCTGTACCTTACCTCTTGTTACTTTCGCCGAACACAATGTATTGCTTCACATTCATTCCTGAGGAAGAAGGCTTGGGGGTTTCTACTAGTTTGAAATTTTGACTGCTAGAAGCGCTAGAGATAAAAAATCTTATTAGTTCTATTTTAAATACTTCTTTCACATTTATGTTTTTAAATTAAACTGATCCACTTTAGTTTGGCAATTATAAATAATTATAATTTATCTAACTTGAATGTCCATGAGTTATTAAGTATGCAATCTTCTTAGATGAAGTTAACAAAATTATCTTTAACGAACCAGGTTGTTTTCTTAAAATTTATTATTTTACCAAAGTTTAGGGGCCTTTACTCGGCTGTTTCATCAAGACATAATTTAAAAATATATCTAAATTAGTACATTGTTTGTTGTTGAAGTTTTGATTTAAATTTTAAAGTATGCAATTTCTCAAGAGGAAAATGTTGACTCTTGGTGATTTGTTCTAGATATCGTTTTCATTTATATTAAAACTTGTACAACAAACCACGTACTTAATTACATATATTTTTAAGTAAACGCCCTGAAACTTTGGCAAAATAATAAATTTGAAGAAAACAAACTAGTTCTAGACTAATCGACCATAAACGACAAAACCACTTATTATATACCACCTTTTTGTCTGCTTCAACCACAAAAACTGCTTCTTGAGCATATTAAACTGCTCCATTCAAGATTTAGTCCATTCCATTACAATTTTCATAACAAGCTCAATAAAAAAAAACTGCTTATTTGTACAAATGTCACTTGAACGATTTGGATGTTTAAAAGTTACTTATTCTGAGAATAAAAGATTGCTTTTAAAATTACTTTTCCTTACGTCTTACGTATAATTGAGACTTATTACTTTGTAACCGTCCACTCGCGATCTGAAAAGAAAAACGGTAATTGAAAAATACTCGGTTATTTAGATCACGAAAACATAGCTTTTCTTTTAAATTAAATTTTTTGTACGAACAATAGTTTTCTCATAAATAAATAATGAATGGAACTGTTTTCACTCGAACAATTACAGACTGGGGAACTTCCATTGATTACAGCAGCACAGATTTATTGTCAATTTATTATAATTTATGAATTTAGTGATTTTGATCAAAAGAGAATGAAGAAAGCTTAAAATTTAATGTTTTTTAACGAGAACATAAAAAAGCGCTCGTTGGTGTAGTAAACTGTACCGAATACCGCATTTAGATGCTAAAAGCGTCTAACAATACTTAATATAATTAAATGATAGCCAATTTTTATAAGTAGAAAATAAGATCATGTTGGCCGAATCGTATACATCTTCATTAATCAAGTGAGCATTAATTTTTCACGAAAGTGGTATTTTCTCCCCAAGTGTGGTAAAAAATAGCATTTGCACCCTCGCTTTCGGCTGGAGTGGTAATTTACGTAAGCTATGGACTTTACCTTTGGTCAATTCTTTATTTTTCTAGATACGTAATATACTATTAAGAACAAATATAATACAACTTAATGTAACAGTTAAATTGGCAATACTATCTCAAACGCACGCTAAATTCCTTTCATTGAGAGACACCGTTGGAGGGCTCCTTAGTTACACGGTCGAGCGATCATTCGGGTTAAGCAGCGTTCAGCGCGGCTAAGTACTTGAATTGGTGACCACTCGGACGCATCAAGAAGGGCTTTTTTCAACGATGTTCTCAGGAGACAGGAATAACTTGGATATTTTTCACAAAAAATATTTTGATTTAACCCTACTGCCGACTACTTTACTCGTTGGAGGTTTTCCATGTCCACATTGTGGTTTTCCCTCCACCCTAGCTTCGGCTAGGCAGAATTGCGAGAGCAGTAGAGTTTACCGTGGAAAAATAGACTGTTGACTCCTCCAGTCAAATGCTTCTCGGGAAAAAATATCTAGGTAGCACGTTTATATACCGTAAAGTTATATATACCATACAGAGGTGGTAGGAATGCCCGCTATATACCCCATTGGGTGAAAAAACAGGGCCAAAAGTAGTAAAAGTGAAAAAATTTCTTTCATTAACAAATAAAAGAATAACATGAAAACGCTAACCACAAATATTGATAACAATAACTATTTGCGTGCTTAGGTGAGTCTGTCAATTTCGATTTTGCTGTCGCTCACTGTGTTCTTCCTGCTGCTGGCTGAGATCATTCCGCCGACTTCTCTCGTGGTACCGCTCCTCGGGAAATTCGTCCTCTTCACAATGATCCTCGACACGCTCAGGTATACTATCTCTACACACCAATCATATAACCGTCCACTCTTTCATTTTGCAATAATAAAAACAAAGCATTTTTATAAACTTATAACAATTGCAATTTCTGTTTAACATATTCCATCGCTTCGTGTATATATAAACGTCAAATTTCTCTGCAATAATTCATGGACTTTGATTCCAGCATATGCGTGACAGTGGCGGTACTGAATGTACATTTCCGTTCGCCGCAGACGCACGTGATGAAGCCCTGGGTTCGCCGAGTCTTCATTCACGTCTTGCCCAGGCTGTTGGTAATGCGCCGGTTAGTATTCAGACTTGACTATGTTTATTGTCTTTTTACTGTTGATTTCACTTATGTATTTAGACGAATCCTTGTGTTTTGTATTATTTACAAAAGTAGTTCATACCAGCTTAAAGTCCGTTTCTGTACAGATTAAACGCATGACTTATCCTTTCATTAAACAAATTTACAATATCACTGACAACATATTTATTGATTGTATTTAAATATGTTTTTATTGTTTTTATTGTTATTATTTTTATTACTTTTATTATTATCTTTATTATTATTTAAGATTTTTTATTTTTATTTGAATTGCATGAAATGAATGAACTATTTGTTGAAAAACTGAATAGCTTATTAATTTTAAAATTATTTTATGAGTAAATTCGTTTTATAAAGAAGTCAGTAATTATTTTAGGTCATTGCAATTTAGTTTTTCAACATGTGTTTATAATATATATGATTCAATGAAAAAAATATATCAATTATAAAGTAATGTGATCATATCGATTTTGCAAAATTAATTTCTAATAAAGAACTGGAATTAAATCAAATGAAACTACTTTAATTTGAGTAGAAAGTAATGTATATAGCATAAACATTCATCTAAATTTATTTAAAAGTACTTGTTAAATAATTACATTAATCTGCTTTGAGTACTTCATGTTCGTGTTAGACAAATTTACGTTTTACAGCTTTTTTCATTTTTACGATCTCACACCTGCGTCAAATTTTATCCGAGCGTAGGATAATGCCTGCCCGTGCCGCAAAGCCTTTAAGATTTCTTATGCATTTAACATGAAGTAAAAGTGCTCCTAGGTTTCAAAATTAAAAATAAATTTTATAAAAGCTTTTGACCTTGATTTTTATTAGAAAAATTGTGAATTGATGATTTATGACATAATTTTACTGATGTTTGCCATATTTTGTAAAATTAATGTTTATACTCTTTTTGTACTGCAAAAATTGATTCTCACATTTCTTTGATTATATATGTGTATATATCCACTAACATTTAGACAGTGCATAATCAAAGTAAAATAAATCCACACGAAAAATATATATTTCGTTCAAAATTTTAATAAAGCCAATTTTATATGGACTTTTACCTTGATTTCAATCTGTCAACATATATATCATGTCATAGAATTTATTATTTTCTCAAACAACCAAACTTACAAATCACAGAACCGCTCCAAAAGTACATATGTTTGAAACTTTCTCCTTCTATATAGAGTACGCGCCTCCTTTATTGCTAGCACAACAATTTCACTATTGCATATACTCTAAATTCTTCAGAGTTGAGTAAAATAAAATATAAAGTATAAATATTTGTTATTCTTTATAAAAATTAAATCTTAAAATTTTGTCTGCACTTCTTAATAATTAAAGTTTTATAATCTCTTATTCGAATCATTTATTAAATTAACTGTAACTTAATTGCTAATATCATTCTTTGATTTCATCAAATATGAATAGCTTATTAAAAAAAAAACCTATGTAAATACAATAATAACAGTTCAAAAAAATTAAAAAAATTTTTATTTTTAATTTTCTGTTTTTACGTTTTAAATTTCATTCTGCTAATGATATAAATACAAAAGTGATATACAAAAATTATAAATGTTAAATTAAAAGAGACAAATTTAATTTAATAAAATCAGTTTTGGAATATTTAAATTTAACAGGGTACTGTAATAAATATAAATATCAAAATAGTTATTGAATATTTCCAACTGCGTGTACACATTAAAACTGAATTGTGTTAATCCTACTGTATCGTTTGAAATATAAAATTTCATTGCATTATCTAACCAAATATCTCTTTACTACTTTACTGTATAATTGTACTATTATTCACGGTTTAAATTACGGTAATTCAATCTACATTAAAAATGTAGCATTCATTTTTTAAAAAACGTTCATTTTAAATAGCAAATATAAAATAACTTCTTTTTTCACAAACAATATTAAACCTCAAAAGAAAAAGCTTGACTCCAAAGAATTTAGAGTACCAACCAAAGTCTGTGTAACTTAGAGCCCCGCCCTCAATTATATCTCAGCAAAAAGCTCAGTCAATGCAAATCTATCTCCAAACCAGCCAACAAATCTCTGCATAAACAAAAACAGATACGCTCTCCGCTATTTCTCTCTCCCCCTTTAAAATTTAAAAAAACCAAAAAAAAAAAAACAAATAAATAAAGGAGACCAGTTCGGAATTGAGAAACTAATAAAATTCTTCGACGATATGAACCGGTTTAGTTTCGTTCCCAGGCCGCAGTACCAGATCGACAAGCGCAGCTTGACCGGCGTTCATCAGGGGCATCACGGCTCGGGCTCAGGGCCGGCGGGCCACCATCACGGCGGCTCGCAGCGCGTGATGGTACGCACCTGCAACGGCCTCGAGCTCAGGGATCCCTACGGCGAGGCATCCGCCAGCGAGCTCCTCGAGTCCTCGGTGCTATTTCCCAGTCTCGACTCGCGAGACGAACTGAATCCCAGGTTCATGTAATTACCGCAAATTTCCTTTTACCTTGTACAAGCTGTTATATATTTCGTTTTTTTCTTTTTCCTTTTTTTTTTTTTTACTTCGATGGCCCGTGGATATTGAGTTGTGTTGTACTCGTTGTGGGCCGCTGCGCGCTGTCTGAGCCGCGGCCGCAGTTGGTTTTGTATTTTGGATTGTGCATATGATAAAAGACGCACGTGGTACGATGGTGCGATGGTGTTACGTTTGCGTGGACCTGTTTCGTGTGATGGTTTGCTGTGTAATGTGCGATGCGAGTACCCTAGTAGAAATTTTAATCCATATATAATAGCATTTAATCCATTTTCACTATGAATTAACTGACTACTAAATGCAATCCTTTCTACTAGGGTATCTAGATGGAAATAAGTGTCTTTTTGATTTTTAAATTGATATTTTAGCTCGATCGGGTAAATAAGGTAATAATAAAATTTAACTTTTAAATGAATAGAAAGTTTTATTCGACGAGATTGTTCTAATAAGATTATTTATTTTATTAAAGAAAAGACACTTGCATCTTGTATGTGAGATTCTTGAAAACTTTGTATTTCAATCATTTAGAAAGATTCGTTTGTAGGTAAGTATATGGGCGAAAGTAAAAAAAACTGTGATTTTACAAATTTTTTAATATGATTATTAAAGTAATTTTTAATGTTTTTATTTTTGAGGAGAATCATCTAAAATTTTGTAACTGTATACAAAAAAATCACAGTTATTTTAGATATACAGTATTAATTAAGTCTATCAGCTCATAAATTGTGTACTATATCTAAAAATAAGTGGAAAATGCCAGTTTGCAATATTTACTATTACCATATATTCAATTTAAAAACTCGTATATTCAGGTTATGGAATCGTTCTGTCAAATGTTATAGCCAAAAAGTTAACTTTTTATTTTTTCTATAAATTTTTATTACAAACTGTACAATCAAATTTTAATATTTTTGTTCTTATTTTTACTGCTCTTTTATTGTGCTGATTTTTTATATTTTGTACATTAAACTGGCATTTAAAATGACTATAATAACTGCATTTTATGCATTATGTGATTAAAAAGAATCGTGCTATCATATAAGAAAGAATGTTCTCATTTACGCAATAGACTGCTTACAAAAGACTTTTCTCATAATGTTTAATAGTATTAAAAAAAATTAATCCATATTAATGAGAAAAGTTATATGCTTTAATCTAGTCATAGAATAGTATATAAATATTCTTTGAATATAGTAATTAAGGATAATATTTAGTTCAAATTTTCAAATATCAGGTAAAGAATACTTCAAAAAAGCATGATATAATAATTAAAATAATTAAATATAAAATATAAAAAGTAATTAAACCAAATCTTATAATTAAATACTCAAAAAAAACTTTTTTCAAATCTTTTAATTAATAATTTTTCTAAATACATTGCATTCGATACAAAATGCAACATATACAAATTTGAAAATAGTTTTTTGGTGCATGCTTTTAATTTGATTCAATTAATAAAAGTAATTAAAAGTCATACGTTAAATATAAGTTGTTGATTATTGTTCTTTGTGAATTTAAACAAAAACTATGAACGGTATTTGTACAGAATTGAGAAGTAATGATTGCTTTGAAACTCAATTATATTAAAAAGTTTTGTTTTGAATGTAAAAGGTAAATAACAATATATTTTTGTGCATCTAGTAGGTAATAAGAAATATTTTTTATTTGAGTGAATTTTACAACTGCGTATTTTATTTTCGCTCGAATTAAAACAGAGATTTTTGCACTTGGAGAAAGTATGGACCACACTTACTTTTTTTAACAACAGTTTGCAATTAGCTAAATATAATTCCAGAACACATCATTTTAGGTTTATAATATTCCAAATGTTTTTCAAATCACTCTATTTACCGATCGCAACGACGCGTTAAGTAGATAAGGTCCGAGTTTAATAAGACGGTGACATCTACCTTCATTTTTTTTTTCTAATAATTTATTAAATCTAAAAATATATAATCAATTATAATACAGTAATCTACAATAAAGTATTTGATTAAATAAAACATTACGAGTACCTTAAAGTTAAAATCAAAACTTTCAAACTATACTCACCCAAAAAAAATAATCTTCTAACCCCAAAAACAACCCAGTCTTTCTCCAAGTGCACCCACATCAAAGCAGCCGCTCTTTAGCTCGCAAAAAAAATAAAATTTGCACGCCTCTCGTCATGTAACAAAGACTTCGGTCTTCTCTGCGAGCGGGGAATGTACCAATGCCCCCCATCAAAACCACTTTTCCCAGCCCTTACTAAAAAAAGGCCCACCACCCCTTTGGTGGTCTCGGCTCGCCGTTGTTCTCAGAGAGCTGGAGGCGGTTAACCTGGGCAGCCAGTGCCGTATCCACGGCTCGCCGGCAACACCGGCAGGTGGTACCAGCGCCAGGCCGCCAAGCCGCGGCCTGCCCACGGACGACAGCGTCGAGGCGCTCTGCCATAGTCTGAACCATTGGCACCACTGCCCCGAGCTCTACAAGGCCATCGAGGGCATACGCTACATCGCCGATCACACTAAGCGCGAGGAGGACTCGACAAGGGTACGATTAGTTTTTATTTTTTACTTTTTGTTTTAAACATTTTTAGTATTTAGAAAATGTCCGTATGGATGTGTGTATGCGTGTAAGTATGTATATTTTTGCGTGTGTATGTGTGCTTCATCGATTTCAAATAATGGTAGACAAATGATTTCTATATTTCTTATTTATGTTTTTTTATATCCATTTTTTTATTTTTAGAATCATTTTTTAATTTTTATAATTTTTGGCCATCAATATCTATTTGTTTTTTGAACAAAATTTCACATATAAAAGTTAATGTAGCCATAAAATAAGCAATGAGTTCAATAGTGATAAGCTGAATCATGAAGGTTTTATCATTAAAAGTATCTTCAATGTTATGTTGTCTGTTTTCTGTTTTCATTCCTATCCCTCGCATTCCTGATTCGAGAATTCGTAACAAAATCTGGTCGATTTTTTCAACATAGGGTGAAGCTTTTTCGAACGGATAGACAATAAAATCTTCAAGAAGATAAACGTTCGCTATTTTCATAATTTGATATCCATCTGTATGGCCATATATATTAATAATAAACTTTGCATAACCTGATGGTGAAACACAAATAGCTCTTCTAGTTTTCCGTAATATGTTTACACACTCTATAACACTTTGCACTGGTTTCGATATATTTCTAAGTTTCTTGAGAATATCGTCATCTCCCGTAAGAATATTTTTACGAGCGTATATTGGTAAATTTGATTTAAATATAGCATCCAAAGAATCAAAAGGCATTTCTTCTTTTAGAGCTTTAATCTTGGTTAACATAGAAAAAATATCAGCAGAATATTTCATTGATAAAATGATAATGGTAAAAAAAATAATTCTTTCAGAAAATTTTAATGGTTGATGTAATACAGGTATAGCTAAAAGTATTTCAATTATATTTAAAATTTTCCACCTTTGTACGGGAAATTTTAAAAGTTTTGTTGCAGTAATAAAACTAAACATGATTATCAGAAACGCACATAAAAACATATAAACATCTAAGGATAAATTTATTTTGGAAACAGATAAAATTGGCACGATCATTACAGTTTTTGCATCTTCAATAAATCTACTCACAGTTAAATCTTTTGCATACAAATCTGAAATTGCCAAAAGCCCCAATGGAACTGCATTTATTTCATTATTCTTTAATTTTCTAAACAGATTAATGAATAAATTCCTGATACTGTTAGAATTCTCAATAATCTTATTTATTTGAAAATTTAACTTTTTTGAACAAATTTCCAAAGGTGTATAATCCGATCCCTCAACTTGAATATTATTGTATGAAATATTATTTAACTTTAAATAAGGAAGTAATGTAAAAACTGACAAGTTTAAGTAAAATCCATTCATATCTATTAATTTATCTGGAAAGATCTCATCCACAGTTTTCAAATCTTTTGAATAGTATGAATCTTTGAATGGGTCGTAATTCATAAAAATGACATGGCTGTTATTCACAATGTTTATAATTGTAAAGTCTAAAAATTTTAAATACCAAGCATGTAGTAAAATATTTTGTAAAATATCGTTTCTTAAATCATTGCCACTAAAGGATATTACAGCACACTTAGGTCTCTGTGGTAAAGGTGCAAGTTGGACGAATAAATTCAATAAGTTATATATTCTTAATAAATTACTGTCTCTTACTTCATTTGCAAATATGGTATATAATACTGGAGATCTAGGATACTTCAAGATTTCTAGATCCAAAGACCGATTATCATCAGAAATTTTTATTTTTTCTAAATCAACGATAACTGTTGGATTTTCATTTAAAATCACTCTAAACATAGCATCTTTTAAAAAAGCGTTGACTTTTGTAACATCAGTGGAAAACACTGTAATCTGATATGACTTAAAATTTTTAAGAAATATTTGTTTTAATTGAAGTGGTAATGAGTTCGCAAACTTTTCTTTAAAAAAAATTAGAAACAATACTTTCCATAGAAAGTAAACATTCATTTTAGAATATAAATTGTCTAAGTCGCATTCCATACGCATACTTAGAATGCATAGTGAAATTTCTTCGAATTCATACTATATTGTCATCAATTTTTAAGCATAAAAATTCAGAAAATTTAAAACTTTAAACGAAGTTGTTGGTGAATATTTAAAATGTAAGCTAGACCATTTTCTTTTTACAACTGACTATAAAAATATGACTAACTATCTATTTAAAAAATAAATTATTGCTTGCTCAGTTAGAATGTGTGTGCATGTGTGTTCGCATATCTCTGAATTTCTGAATCTAGATCCATCATTTAAAACTTGTAAGCTGACGAATAATTTATACAAAAATTCTGCTGGATGATTTTCTGGGTGATTCTGCTGTAACTTGCCCATTCCGTGTACCTAACTGTTATTCCCTGACAAAGAAAAAAAATTATACCAGAGGTTTTATATAGATCTGGCATTACCAACGACATTTCCCAAGAGTTACAATCGAGCTCGCAAGCTATTGTTTGAAACTACACAATATTATAGGCCTCAAACGTCAGTTCCAACATATGAGGCCTATAATATTGTTTATTTCCCAGTGTACATATTCAGTGTAACATTTTATATTGTCCAATAACATGTACCAACATAATTTTAATATAAACTATCGAGCTTTTTAAAATTATAACATGTTTTATGTCTTTTTAAAATTATGGCTTCGCCGACCCTCGTGCACGGCAATCACACGTGGGTGTGAAACTTTACGCCCTTGTTCCGAAAAATACTTATTTTACATTGATTCAGCCATTTTTAAGATTATTTTATTAATTTGTTATGCATCGTATAAACAATTATTATATAATGTGATCCTTTTGTAGGTTCTTTTGTATCCAAAAAATTTGTAGATAAATTATACATTTTGATTAATACAGAACTTATTTTACATATAATAAGTGTAATGCTTTATCTTCCTATAAGAAATTCAAATTTTACAATAGCGTAATGTTTTACTTCTTACAAATATATATATATAACTATTTTTTCATCAAAGTGGTTTAACTCAAAAAAATGAGTTTTATAAAACGTCTGCTATAAGATTTTAGTTTTAATTTACATTGTTTTAAAATGAGGAAGTAATATGCCAATAAATTGGCAAGAACTTTTTTGTGAGATTAAATTGTAGTTGATTAGTATCTATAGATTAAAAAAACAGTATGCAGGTTGGTTGCTTGTAAAGATGAAAATATTAAGGTGTGTCGCCGTTGTTTAGAAGAGCTCGTTCTCATGAATATTTAAATCGATTTAGCGTTGAATATTTAATTTTATCTCTTTATAACTTCCTTGATTAACGAATTTGCATGGAAAAGTACCGTTAAAAAGCTTTTGGAAACTAAGTCGAGGGGAAGTTGGAATAACACGTGTTATTTATTAAGTTCGTCTATTTTGATGTTTTGAACAATTTCAAAGATATTTCAAAAACAGTTTTAAAAATGCTCAGTTAATTAAATTTCTTTTCTTTTTACAAAATTTAAATTATTTATTAATGCTTTAAGAGATATTTTTAGGTACCGAAAGAAAACTTCAAAATAAGTTTGAGTGAACGAAAATATTAACATGACTTTGATTGTAATATATGTATATTAGAACCATCGTACATATTACGGCGTACTCAGCTAAAAGAGCTAAAAAGTAGAATGTCGTAATTAACTTGAAAATCTGCTACCCTAGTCTTTTTAACAGATCAGTCACATATTATTTTTGCAGAAAACAACTCCCATTGCTTTGGCAAATTCATATATATTAAGTCTCTACAAAATCATTTTAAATTAATGTTACAAACTTGTATAAAAGAAAATAACTTTTAACATTTAGAATAAATAAAAAAATTTTAATATTTCAACATTTTACAAGTCGCCACTTGCACAGTTGCCATAAAACTTATAGTCAGACAAAAAACACATAACTCAATATACCCCCGAACACACCTCAATCACCATACACTTCCCTCCCTCTAAGATAATCCTCCCACCCTGTTAACTCTCTCCAAACAATCTCAAAATCTGAATGCTCCCTCAGGTGAAGGAGGACTGGAAATTCGTGGCCATGGTGCTGGACCGTCTGTTCCTCTGGATCTTCACGCTGGCCGTGGTGGTGGGCACAGCGGGCATAATCCTCCAGGCGCCCACCCTCTACGACGACCGGCTGCCCATCGACGTCAAGCTCTCCGAGATCGCCTCGACCACTGCCAAACCGCACATCGTCACGACCCTCTGAGAGGGCCAACACTACTACTACTCCTACTATTACCACTGCTGCTGCTGCTGCTGCTATTTCTCTTATTCGCTCGCTGCCGCCGCCGCCGCGGCTGGCCTCCTGCTCGTCTGACCGGCCTCGCTCCTATAAATCGCCCGCCTCTCGCCGTCGATCTTCCCTCGCGCGGCTTCGATCTTACCGCGCGGAAAAGACAGACTTTATACAACTAAGTCGTTGCGGTCCGCCGACGCACGGCAGCTGCTGGGCCAACTTTCCGGAAATTCGATTTGCAGACAACTCGCTCGGCCGACCTGATTTCCAAGTGTGTTTTAGTTGCCGCGGCGTAGTTGATCTGCGGATAGGAGCGCTCCAAGTTCTCTATACACGCCGCTCTCGCAGTCTTCGAAGCGATTATTCCAAGCGAATCGAGCGTTTACTTAAACTTGCCGGTATATTTGTTCGTTCCTCGGGAACGTCAGCTGAAAGCCGAGTAATTGAATGGAAAAGCGGAGGCCCCGAACGATCGAGCAGCGAATAAAATCGGCTCTCTGCGTTATTTTTTATCGCGCGCACGTATAAGGAGGGCATTCCGAGAAATCCAGGCTTGAAGGGGGGCCGAGGAGGGCTGTTTTTTTCGAGGATAAAGAGATGTCAATCGCGCCGAGGTCGTTCGCACGTTTTACGGCCCAGCCGAGCTGTGGTCTCGCGCTCGTTTCCGGTACTTTCTCCTCTCGCTCTCTCTCGATTTACTTTGCGCTCCTGGAGCAATAAGAGCGGAACTTCGATTTTCAGTGCGACGCTGGTGTCGGGCTCTACGACCTTTTCGATTTATTTTATTTCAGATGGATGAAAGAATGCTAGTTTCGAGGTAAATATACGTGGGTTCTTTTTTCGTTGTCGAATGGATGCGTCGAAGTCTATTTAAGAAACGCGATCTTTAAAATTGGAAAAAAATAATAAAATTTTGCAAGCACTGAAAGTAATTTATCATTTCTTCAAAATTAAAACAAGAACACGTCATTTGAAATACTCCAAAACTTTCATATCACAATCGCGAATGATTAACCACCCTCTCCGGCTTAAACAATCACCTGCTCACCTACGAATCCACGCAGATTTACACACCAGCCGCGCACCTCCTCGCTCTCCTGAATGAACTTCCGATACGCTCTATTCCCGTGACTTTACGCGGCGCCGTAAAATTCGCGGCGCGAAAGTGCGGCCGCGTAGTTATATCCAGGCTCTCTCTCTCCCCCGCTCGGGCTCGCCTCTCTCGGATATATCTCTCCTTAACCCACTTTCAATCAAGCGAGTGCACGCGCCCGAGCAAAGAAACCGCCTTACAAAGCGGGGGTGGCGATTTTACAGCCGCTTAAAAGTAGCGAGTGCGCGTTTGAGCGGCGCGCAAGATATCCGGGGGAATAAAAAGGTGGTTTCGGCTGGATTCCGCTGGGGAAGGTCGGCGGTGAGAGTCGAGCTTTCCGGATGCAGGAGGGACGTTAGGAGATTGGCGATGGAGGTGGATTGTACGCGTGAAAGTCGTTTGTTAGGTGGGTGGAGGGGACGTGTGTTTTGGGGTTGAATGGTTCTTTTTGTAGGGTTTATAATTTAGATTTTCTATTTTTGCCGGAGATGATTAGCGATGTGTTTTTTTTATAAGTATTAGTCAGATTAAAGAAAAACAAGAAAACGAAGAAAAAAATGTTACTTTTGATTTATAGAAAGGACCAAGCGACTTCACGTGTACAGTAATTGTCAGCGATGCCTACGAGTTTAAAAAATAAAAGCTAAAAAAAATATTACTGATCGATATATAAAAGAACAAGGGAATTGTATCGAGGTTCGATCTTCGTACGTTCAGAAGAATAGAAAGAGATAAACGAAAAAAAAATTGTGCAACATCGAGCCTGTGTCAAAGGGGGCCACATTATTTTCACTAAGAAAAATTAAACCTTAACAAAAAAAAAAAAAGAAAAAATAGAAGGGTAAGATGGGAGGAAGGAAACGCTATAAGAGCACACTAATACTGTTCTCTATTAACGTGCAATGGAAATTCTAAATAAATCTGCATCGACGTGTAAAGTTATATTGTGTATGTGCGCGAGGCAGGTCGAGGGGTCCACTCGAAAAAAAGTGTATTAAGAAAAAAAAAATATAAAAAAAAATAGCGAAGTCGACCGCTCGATACTTTATTGCTCGTACATGTTTGTAATAAGAAAAAAATAAAAAAATTACACACACCGACACACGAGGAGACAGATGGTTGATAAAAAAAATACATACAAAGATGTTCGTACGTCTAGAAAAAGTAAATTAAACATCTGTTCTATATTTGTGATTTTTGCGTGTAGATGCGAGGCACGACTAACTGAGGTTCACCCAGGAAAAAAGATTGTACTGCTTTTAATTAGGTTAATCTTGTAAAGAACATTTTGTATTCATGACAGAGAATTTGTTCTTTTTAAGATAATGTTTTTATCTTTTGTAAAAAGCATTTAAATATAGCAATTCTTAATTCAGCAAAATGTTTATTTCTATACCATTTTGTATATTTTTGTTAAGAATGAAAATGTTTTTTTATTTTAAAATAAAATTTGATTACAGGTTTATTAGTAATTACAAAATATTTAGAATTTATATCTGTTACAATCTTTTTCTCTGAGTTCAGTTTTAAGCGTCCAAGTCGTGCAAATATGTACCACTAACTAATTATGTGGATATTTATTATAAAGTTAAAAAGATGAAAAAATGTGGGCGAGCGCGTGCGTGGAAGTCCAATGTAACATGTACGGGAATGAAAAATAAAATATTGTTATATCGCTGTGTAATGCCCTTAACACACAAAACTACAACAAAACACGTACACACATTGTGCATTTCAATACTTTATGGTCTTCCTTGTCGAATGGAATTCCCATTAAGTTTACGTTTTTTAAAAATAAAAGTAAAATCGAATCTTTTTATCGCATACAATATTGTTACGAATATACATACATAAACGTATAACTAGTTGTAATTCATTAGCCGAGGACTTTCGTTGTCGACGAACGTAAAACTGTGTCTTCAAAGAAGAATTTAAAAAAAATGGTTTTAATTTTCCACAAGCTCGTGAGTGTTTTTGATGAAATTAAAATCATTTGAGATGCGTCGCTACGCTAAATATGTGTACGTTTCTTTACGAAAAGGTAAAACTCGTCTTTCGTTAGAAAATAAATTTAGCGAATAAATCAGTATTATTAAAGAATTATTAATCATTATAAATGAATTTGTATCTTGAAATACGTCTGATTTACAAGTGCCATGAGGTAAAAAAGCATTGCGTTCATAAAAACATAAAATAAATAAATTCTACTATTGCCGTTACGTGTATCTTAATGACAATGTTATTATAGACTTGTGTCGATTGTTTATACGATAATCGCTCGGTCCCTTGCGCCCTTTTGGCACGAAAACTTCATTTTTCTCGATTTGCCAAAAAATATTGTAACTAATTGAAAAATTATATTCGTTTCGGATGCCAAAAGGGCCTAATTTTAGAATAGCGATCAGAGATTTGTGAAAAAAAATGTTTTACCGATCATTAATTAATGAAGAGTTAAGTTTTTAAGTATATAAAATCAGTCGACCTGATTACGATAATTATCAATGTCGTTGCAAAGTTTGAATAATTTTATTGAATTATTTACAAAGACCATTGTTATTGTAATTATTGCGCAAATAAACGACTTTTTTACGCAACAATCGTAAAAAAAAAGTTGATGCTGATTTTACAATTTTACAGATAATTATATTATACGCAAAGTAATTGAAATTCGAAAATTGTAAAATAAACATACTTATATAAGAGATGAGAATGCAATATTTTATGTATATTATAATAACAACGGCTAGATCGATATAAATCAATGAAAACGTACCTTGAACATCTAAACGAGTGTCATTTGAAAATGCTTCGCGATTGATTTTCTTGATGGGTGTAAATATACTTTGTGTTTCCTGATAATGATCATGCATTGACTGAATTTTTTAACTTAGCGACAACGACTACAACAACAAAAATAAATTAATAATTTTTCAGCGATTACAAATCTAGACCACGCTCAAATCTAATCAAACTCTTAGCGTTCACAATCAGCGTAAATCGACGATTTTTAGAGAAGAAAACTCGTTTGTGTGTTTCGTTTTCGTGAAAGATCTCAAAATGCGCGCGACTAAAGCCGTGGTAGTTCTTTTGTGCCGTTTGAAAAAATTCTATTTGAGGAAGGAGAGGCAAAAGTAAAGAGAATGATAAGAAAACAAAGGTGGGTGTGCATGAGAATAAGTGCGAAATATTTACTATACATAGATGCGCGTCTGCGTCAAGGATTTATCTAAGGAGAATAATAAAGAAAAATAATTATTCTATGTCTACAGGCATAAGTATAAGCGCAGTGATAGTTAACTAAATTGAGTAAAGAATAAGTAACATTTAAACGACATATTGCAAATAAGGTATACTATATATTTTATCCAAAGTGCGGAGAGGGAGAAACAATGAAGGAAGCTGATGCGAGTGATTTACGAGTTAGAAATTTTGTTAATAAAGGTTCGATTTGCGCATTTTAAGAAAACAAAAAGATTAAACCAGTGGCGATTTCGTACGTCCTAATTTTTGTCGTTATTTTTAGTGAGCACGCGTATAAAGATCAAGTAACTTCTGTTGCGCTCAATGGATTAAATGATTAAATTGAAAATTTTAAAGTTGCATTTCATTTTGTTTTAATCTTTCTTTAATATATCGTCGCAATTTGATTATTAACATCTAGAAATGAAATATTGTTTTCTATTTTACCCTTTTAATTTTTATTATTAATTTGTAATACAAACAAAAATACAGATACTAATAATACGATCTCGTCTAATAAAAATGACTTTTGCAACTTTAAAATTTTTAATAAGCAAGACCTACGGAACACGGGAAAGGCCTTACTTCGCGCGCGAATTCCCTGAAACGTACCGAGCTTATAAAAACGCCCTGCCATAAAGAAAAACTTGAATTCCCTAAATGAAAGGATAAACTAGCAATTATTTGATAGTAAATTTTCTCCTGTCTTTCGAAACGGATCAGAGCTTTTAATTGATTTTTGCGCAAAACAGAAGTAAAAAAGCAGCTGTACTTGATCGAGGAGAAGTAGCGGAGCGTAAAATATTCTAACGCAGGGAATCTCGGATTGTGAAAGAGCGAGGACTGTGAGATAAAGTGAGGGAAAGAATTGAACCGATTCGTCGACGAGTCGTTTGCGAGGAAAATGAGATTCCAAATATTTTTTATAAAACAGGCAGATTACCTTAAAATCATAAGATGACCGAGATAATGAGCTACGATTCAAGGGGAAAACAAATTAAAAATTCTCTTTTTAAAAGAACGAACAACGTTCTTCTCTCGTATTTTAGATAATTTATACTTCAGATAAAAGTAATTGTTTACAATAATTGAAACTATACATTTTAGCCAACGACCAACTGAAATCCGAAAGTTTTCCCCTTGAAAATTACGCTTATCACGTACAACCACGAACGTGGATGAAAAATACAGACCAGCATATTCGAAAAAAAATGAGATTGATAATGGAGTCAGGATAAAATTGATGAAAAAAAAAAGATTAGATGTGTATATCCAAAAAAATAAATAAATAAACAAGCCATACGATATTCCTAGAGTGACATTTTGCTATGAGTCGTAATGTTTATAGAAGAGCCTTTTCTTTAATAAATCTAAATAAGAATAAAAAATACAATTCATAGACGACTACAGTAACTTATAAAAAAACAATTACATAGTATTAACAATAACGTGGGGGGAAAAGGGTGCTGCGAAGTGTATTGTAAACGAACTGTACGACACGAATTGGGAAACGAATGAGATAAAGGAGGGCGATTCGGAAAAAGATTGGTTTTATATTTTACTTTGTTATTAAGTGTAATAAATTTACGACTCTAATAGTTATAATTATTTTTGTCATACTTCCTTATAATTGTTGTCACTAAATTTATGCGTATAAAGTGATTTGTCTTTATAATTCCTAATTTAAAGTAATTACTTTATTTTTAAAAGTATGTGTAGAAAAGTATATATAGAAATCACGAAATTGATAATATAACTTGATTTCTTATTAAATATGAGGTAAATAAACAAAATTGAAATTTTTTAATTTACAAGATTTTATTTTAAAAATATAATTATTTCGCTTTGAAATACAACTTGAGTATTTCAATTTAATTATTTTATCATCCGAATCGGCGTCCGGTTCTGATCTTTTAAATATGTCCGCATACTTGTAAAGTGTAAGGATAATTAAGTCGATTAGGCGGGGTATTCGTTTGACGAAGTACTATACCTGACATTCGTGTGTCCTAACATATCCGAGCGAGGACACGTCCACACCGCGTTCAAAGTATACCTGCCCTCTTTTTCCGATTCTTCACCGCGAATTTGAAGTTTATGATTCGATCAGCACATAATTTTAATAATAAATTAATTAATTAATTCGCTTTGAAATTTGAATGTTTAATTTATTTTCTATAAACCATAATATTTATTATAGACAAGCGTGGACAAATTAATTAACTGATTCTGAAAATACGAATACAAAATACTTTTCGTAAAAATACAATATTTAAAATACTTTTTAAAACTACAACATCTTTAAATCTTTTAAACAGAAAAATGTATTTTGGAATACATTTCATACTGTTTTATTATACATTTTTCCAATTTAAAATTTCAGATTAAAGATACTATACTGTAAAAAGTATTTTAATACTATATTTTTATAAAAAATATTTTGTATTTGTATTTAATTCTTTACTTAATTACTTAATTTGCTAACCTCTCGTTGTTAATAAACTAATTTCATTAAAGATATCTTAAATAAAAATTCGCGAAGAAATAGATTTTCGCGTCGTAAACAAACAAAAATTACTACATATTCTAATATCTCGTACCGTACGTTTTTAGGAAACCTCTAGTGATTTAGAAAAAATGAAATTCAAACGACATATTACTACAACGAAGGGGAGAAACCACTGGATGAACAGAAAAAAACATGTATAAGGGTATAAATGCATCTTAAATTAATTACTTGGTGTTACGTTGACTGTCAAAAAAAATAGCGATACTCGTCCTTATGGAAAAAGAACTATTGAAGTTTTTCGCGATTTTCATGAACTTATAGTTTGTAAAAAAGTATATAAGAAAGTATTACGTGGAAAGTATGCTTCCGAGAATTTTGACATACTTTTCGGTACTCGAGTTTTATCTGGCACTTTTAAGAGTATGGTGCTTGACTAGAGTTTAAAAAAAATTTTTCATCATTTCGGTTAGCTAATCGAATAATAAATAATAAAATTACCTGATGAACTTTTTAATATATTTAAAAGAATTATCTATTGCAGGAATTGAATAATAGTTAATACGAAAAATTATAGTCGTTTACTTGTTCATGATGCACACTAAAAGAAAAATCAGGATAAAACGATTTCGAATCGATAGAATATTGCAATACAAGTAAAAATTTTATAACAATTCTCAAATCTACTTATATAATCTGCTACTGCAAAAATTTCAATTTTTATCTTTTGTATAAAATCTAAAAGAAACTGAACTGGCAAATACAGTATTATGATAACATTTTTCCTGCACTACAATAAAATCACGCATCTATTTCGATAAAAATAAATTGCAAAAAAATATTAAATAAGTGTGAATAAATTAAAAAAAAAAAAAACTATACCCATATCTTTTAAAATTCAGTCACAAATTTTCGAATATTCATCAGAACTGATCAATAGTTACTTTCCATAAGGAAACAATTAAATACAAATAGGTAAAACAAACCAATCGGTTGTTCGCGAGAAATAACTCGTCCCGGAAAAACTATATGTAAAAACAAATTGCCGAGCAAAATCATTTTACGATTATTCAAAACCGCGTATCCATATATTTTTTTCGGGAAATTATTAACTGCCATAGCCAAGATGTTCTAGTTCTCCGTAAAACAAAATTACTGTCCAGACGGGTAGCATCGCGAAAATGAAGTAAATTCACGCGGCGAATAGACAAACGTATATGAAAAGCTATTCTTTCCTTTCAGTGTAAAAAAAATAAACGTTCGCCGTTATACGCGCGCCAACGAAAAACTGCGCGATTTCGTCTGTGTAAAAAAAAAGATTATCATGTATACTGCAACAGTGGAAAAAATAAACACAGTGAAAAAAAAAATATTTAAATGTTCGAAGATATTAAGAGAAAAGTCACAGATATGTAACGTTATATAAAAAAAAACCTAGAGTTTCTAAATACTCGACCGGATAAGAGGAAAAAATTGAGGATTATTAAAAAGTAACGGAGACGATGCGAAGGTAATATATAAAGAAAAAAATATACATATACATAATGCCTCGAGTGGTTATATTATAAAAAAAAGAATAATAAAATGAAAAAAGATGAACTTTATCGGGACGCCCCGGCGATCGTCCGCGCGCACGAGCAACTATATAATTTCTCTGTTACAAACATCTATTTGCCGTATTATTATTTTCCGGAAATTCGAACCGCGCCCTCGCTGCACTTTACGTATCGCGAAGTACATGATTATATATGCAGATATATGTGCGTGCGGGTGAATTGTGCGAGTGCCGAGCGCGCGGTTCGAGGCATTTTTGTCGGTGTTGGCCGGCGAATCGGCGGGCGGCGTCCCTAATTAAAATGAAAAATGCGAAACTGATAAAAAAACAATGATGAAACTTTCTACATAACAGGTGTATATCTATAAAATTGATGAATAAACTTGATTTTTGTAAAATTACGATTATGATTGATTTAGAACCCTTCTGTTTTAGGAAAATGTCGGGTTTATGCTATACCGCTGGATACTAATATTATATAGTCTTATTTTATTACATTAAAGAAAATAAGTAATGTTAATAAAAGTAAATATTATTCATTTTTTCTGTTTTGATAATGCGTGTTATACTGAAGTTGCAATATTCCATATTTACAAAAGATTTTATATCGTACAGTAAAGTGTATATAAATTTGTTGATTTTATTTTTTAATTAATTAAAAATTAATCACAGGTAAGTCATATTTATTACACCACATAGTTACGATTAAGTAGCATAAGACTTAAACACATTATCATGTGCTTGATTTTTTACATCTGTAAACTTATACACACAACACTATAAATGAATATCTCTGAAACAAAATCCAAAATAGCATTAAGAGCGGAAATATAAAAAAAGAATATATACATATTTGTGACAAGGTATAACATAAAAATCACAAGACTACAAATATATGATTACATCGAGCTTTCGTTTATTTGGAAAAAATACTATTTACATTGCACAGATTTATCACCAGAGCCTCTGGCACGAGTTTGCGATTAATCGCGGCGCTCTCGGGACGCTGGCTGAGGCGAACGAACGAAATCTTCAATGCGTACATGTGTTTATTTAATGCGGCGTGTGTCCCGAGCAGCGCCGCGACGACCTGCGACGTCATTTTTTTTTATTTTATTATCGAAGAGACGCTCACGCGAGTCTCTCCCTCGCTTCCTCTCTTTACTTCACACGCTTTGTTTCCTTAATTCTCGCTTACAATATTTTCGCATTTTTTTTAATTATTTCGTACTATGTTTTTGTTTGTTTTATTATTCGCATCGGCTTCTCAAAGAGATGATCACATATGGGTTTCCTCATCGACACTTGTTTGTTTGCTTCTTATCTCTGCTTAATATTCCTTAACAATTACGCTTTCATCGTTATTGAAAAATATAGACGTTTGGCGCGGCTGGAAAAATACACGCGGCAGGTCATTACACACGACTTCGCTCTTATATATGCCTCTGTCAGAATTTTGGTCTCTACTTTGACTCGCAAGGAGAGTTTAAAGTAAAAAGCGCTAAAATCTGAAATAGCAATGACGATTTACGAAACAAAGCGGATGATTCGGTTTTAACACACGTATTCTTCTGAATTCAATCCGAGTTTCTCGTTTTTCATACACTTGTAAGATTTACGAAAAAAAAATAATAATAAATGCATGAAATAAAATTAATAAGACAAAACTGTTATAAATTTCTTATTTTTGATAAATTTAACAAAGTCAAATAAAGTAAATATGTATGTTAAGACCGAATTTCGTTTTATAACGAACATTTGCGCCTCACGTTTAAGTGCCTGTCAAATTCCCGTCTCTTATATTTCCTCCTTTTTCTTCCTTCTTTCTGCTTTTAAGTACTGAGGGTGAATGTTCGCTAATAGATGAACATCAATGAACATTCTTTTATTTCTTCCTTCTCTTACAATAGTCGCGACTTGTAACATGATTATCAGTGAAAAAATTACGGTGATAAAATAGATAGTAAAATAAAACAATCGATGAATCAGATACGCGCGACTTTCATTACACAATAAATAAGATTGTTGCACCCAAGAAATCATTTTTACGAACATTTATCCTAAGTATATTTCTGTTTCGTTATAAAAATCAAAAGCATTCTTAAAGCAGTAAGAATTCATGAATTACATTAGTGATTATCACTTAAATATAGAGGTAAAACTGTTTCCGAAATTCGCAAAATTTCAGCTTTATAAATAAAACGAAAATATCCTTAAGTAAACGGTCAATTAAAAACAGCTTGTCGCATTTTCTCTCGCTGCACGAACTCTTGCGAGTTAACCTTTCGTATTCTCAAAATATCTTGATTTGTGATTTATTTTTATCTTTGTTTTTAGAGAATGAAAAGCGAATCTTCATGTGGTCCTCTTTTAAGGCAACATCACCACGAATGAACCGTTATCATGTCACAAATAGTCCCTTCGATATACAAGATACACATTAATAGAGTCTGATAGAGGAATCGTTCTTCATTCTCCCTACTATTTAGCGATTCTCGCAGGCAAATTAAAAGATAAACTACAAAGAAAAAGATTATAGCCATACTCGTTCGGCGGAAAATTGATTAAAAGCTCAAGCGAGCTCTACATGATCGACGAGTTTCTTCAAAGGCGTCAATCGCCTTTCTAAAAAAGCGACTCGCTACTGTCTCGAAGTTAACGAGAAACGTTGATTAAATATTACACTCGCATTGCGGCTCATGCAAGTTCTTATTATATTTTATTAACGAAAAAAAGATTTTATTAATCCTTATTTACCAAGATTTACATACACATTAGATACTATTATTTTATCGGTTTTGATAATTTACCTATTTTTGTTTGTTCAATATTTCTTTCATATTTCCATAATAAGAATTAAGTTATTTTTCTCAAATGATTATTAAGATTATTTCTATAGCTGAGAAAAGTTTGTAAAACTTGGCAGGATGTCTCGTCTCGGTAATTAAGGATTAATATTATTGCATGATCATAATAAGAGTTTCCGATAATATTTCTTTCCTTGACATAGAATTGTCAATCAAACGTAACGTGAAGTTACGATTATGCTATGAAGTTGTTAAAATTTGGCTTATTCTTACGAACAAATTTTGAAAAAAAATAGCTGTGTTCAGTACCTCGGGTAATTGTTTTCTTTACCAATGATATCTATCCAACTTAAAATAATGTCATGATCTTCATAAGAGGTTAATTAATTTTTACGCGTTTATTTACATAAAAGTATAATTTATAAACTTATTTTATGTGTGTGGCAAAAAGAATTCAAGTATTGCAAAATAATAGTTGCAAATTGTAAAATGCCTAACACATATTTTGTTTAACGTATTTCATGATTAGATTTTTTCTTTGTTACGTTAAAAAATCGTTAGCGTAACTGTAATAACCAAAATAGATTTGTGCTCAAAAATAGTCTTTTCATTTACCAATGTACACAATTTTTTTGTTTTAATATTTAAAAAAAAATCAATTGTAAAACTGCAAAGTAATCGAAGCACTGAATACTTTTACAAAAAAAAAACTAAACTGTGAAATAATACAACAATAAGTAGTAGTATGCTATCCTATTACCCTTATTATACCAAACGCTGTTATGAGTTCCTAGGAAAATAAATCAACAGCGACAAAGTCAAAATTGATGATGTTCAGTCTGTCTCTACGTGTTAGACACTGAAGGAAAAGTCCCTATTTCTCTTGTGAACACTTTTAATTATATATAGAATAACAATATTAAACTAAACAAATATACTGAAAAATTATCCCGAGCTTACTTTATGATCGATTTCGTTTTAAAATTAAATAAATATTAATATTTATATAAATTTTTAATCATTCCACAAATCTTAAATCAAAAGAAAACCATTTTTATTGCATTTTTACATGTAAAATGAGATACTTAAAAAAATATATGCTTAGTTTCTCACTGTACGAAAAATAAAACAGTAAAAATGGTTTTCCTTACTAACAGTACTTGCATATCACATTCAGTGAAATGACTAAAAATTCACGAAAATAACTACATTTAGTCAAGTAAAAATGAAATAGATCAATAAAGACGTACGCTGGAAAGTATTCGTAGGTTTTGAAAACATACTACTTGTCATGTGCAAAAAGTCTTAAAACTGTTTCAAGTGCCTCAACATTAACTAAGCTCCGACTATTATTGGAGCATGATGTATGAAATTAATGTAATTAGAAAACATAACTACAGAAGAGAAAAGAAATAAGCGAAAAGGAAAAATAAAAAAGAAATGCATTTTAAAAAATGCATCTAGACTACCTTCTCCGTTTTTTGGAGCATTCACAATCTTCAATTTTTCACTCGTCGCTCTATTTTTAATCTCGCTTTTGTATAACGTGCAAGTCTCACTCAACAACGATCACTTTCTTATAATCTTAGCCAGTTCATCTCATTGGTGATTTCACTTCTTTTTTGTTCTATTTACGAAGCATCAAAACTTATGAAAAATTCTTAGATCAACCTTGCATAATCAAATCTTCCTTGGATGATGGTTTCCGAAGAAATCGACTTGTAAAGCACTTTAACAAACTTGAAAGCTGCTTCTGCATTGGGTAAACATGTACTCCAGCAAAAGTATATAGAGGCAGGAAAAGTGTAGAGACGAATGAACCAGGATGACGTTACAGAACTGTTGGCGACAGCTAAACACGTGCATGTCGAGAATAAGCCGTTATGATTAGTTTCTTTCTTTTTTTTTTAAATAATATGCGTGTAGTTACAACGGTATAATTACGTAGCGGTGATAGGCAGAGCGCGCGCGGATGAGAGATTCTTTGGAGGGGTTTCACAGTGCTTTGTTTTTTCTTCATTCTTCTCCTGTTGTTTCTTCAGTGGTGGTTGTTGTTATTGTTTTTCTTCTTCATCCAGTCTTCAAGGACGTTCATCGCGCCTCCTTTGCCGTCAACTTTTCAATAAGCTCCTGTAAGGGAGCCAGCTCCCGTCGTTCGATCAAATTAAATTCCTAAAAAAGAAAATACTTCTAATGGAAAATCTAACTCTATATTATTTAGGAAGTATTTAGATTAAATTTAAAATATTAATTATTAAAAATAGTGCATTAAATAAATATAATTTGAAAAATATCTTTACACAGTAACATTTCATTAAATATTCTTAATTTTAATAGCACATTTTTATTTACAAGAAAGATTTAATTGAAAACACTTATAAAAACGTATCTTTTCATACCTGAACAAAGAAAATGAAATGTTTAAAAGAGGTATTTAAATGTGCCTCCTCGCCAAGCTGAACTACTTCACTGAAGTGCTGGTGATAAATATGTGCGTAGACTCGGAAAAGTCGTTTTAATATTGTCTTTGCAATAGACAGAAAATTCTTGGGAAATGGTACACCTAAAATATAAGTTTTTAAATAATACTTAATCTTGTAAAGAATTTCAACAGGAATAAAAAGAAATGGTAGCATTACCAATTTTTGAAGGAAATAGTGTTTCATCATCCAATTGATCTTGCACCCACGTCATCAGATAATCTATATATTTTGGAGCTGAGCACTTAATTGGTTTTTTCACAGTGTGACCATCCGCCCAATGATATTCATACTTTGGACCAGCTGACATGATCGGACAGCTGTCCTCTGTACAAAATTCTGTGATGGTTCCATACAACATATTTATTTGATTGAAGAAATCAACAGCTGTAAAGAAGCAAAATTATTTTTATAAGTAGGAGTAAGCATATAAATTAATATCTAAAAAATAATTATAGACTCTGTTCTTTGGTATTTTTGCACAATCTTTTAGATGTTAAAAACTATTTTGTATTTTTATTTATGTATTATTAAAACAAAATGGAGAGATTGTGTGTGCCTATATCAATATTTAAACCAAAATTTTTTATTTTTATTCGAACTTTGTAAGTAAATTGTTTTAAAATTTTTTCCAAATGTGCAGCAGAGATTTTGACAGGCATTACTTACTATTGACAGCGACCCATTCATTCAAATCTTCTCCCTCCGGAAGCATAACAGCCAGCCGAAGGTTTCCCGATCCAAGCGTAGCAGCTGCATGTTTCATTAAGTCATACTGATGAGTTCCTTCTGGAATATTCTTCTTCGGCTTGAATGTCTTTGAAGAGCGGCTTCCACTACGCAAAACAAATCGTTTTAACATTACCAAATACATTAGACATCCAATAAGTATCTTCCCTTATTCTTTTTATAAAAGAAATTACGAATTAAGTATCTATAGCGCAAACAATTTAAAATAAAATCACGAATCTTTGAAAACATGTCTTGTGTTGAATGTGGAGAGTGCTGAGCAAGACTCAAGCCTACTCAGGCACAGCAGCTCTGATTTCATCAGCCCCACTGACATAAGTTTCAGTTCTAGAGAAGGTTATCAGTTCACCAAGAGCGGAACAACCTCAGATGAGAAAACACTATACACATATACTGACTCTCTGTCTTATCAATAAAGTAAAAAAATGGTTTGCTCCATTATAATCATGTAAATAACAAAGTCAAATAAAAAGGAACAGTTTAATTTAAAATATTCTTTGTAAGCTTAAAACAATGTACTGTTATTAATAGAAAATAGAATTAGAATATAAATTAAAAACTGAATAAGCAATTAATGAATATAACATAGTTAAACAATTATTTTAAAAATTTAAAAAAAAAACATTTAACAGTTTAATAAAGTTGTAAAATATTGACAATTGTTCTATTGTTGTAATCAATATCTTGCAAAGAGCTCTAGTCTGTTAACTTTAATAAATAAATAAATACTCAAGTAAATAAAAAATTCTCATTCAATTTTCTTTTTTCTGGAAACTTTAAAAATGCAAGTATAAAAATATAGGAAATTACGTAACATTCAATGATGTCATTATATTCAAACATTCTATTTTTACTTCTTAATGTTTGCACCGTTATGCTTTCATATTTATGAGCTATTTTAAGACTTGCATAGATTGTATTGTAAAAACAGAAAATTTAGCTTGCACAAAGAATTGTAAGTACTTCTTAGTCATCTGTATGAACCAAGGAAATGAGATATTAAATTATAATTTGGAGCAAAAGGCTAGAGAAGTGAAAGAAAGTGGACTGTGACTCATCTTTGATACTGAAATGTCAATCGCAATATTAATAAGCATTAAAATGATGGATCATAAAACGCTTCCAACTTATTATTATAACTACTATATTTTTTTATCACATTCAATTTTAGTCTAAAGTTTTTCAAGCTATTAATTTTATCTCTCTGAGATAAGATAATTGTTCAAACTATTATCTGCCTTCACATGATTCATATAAATAGCCAGTCCAAAATTTTGTAATTTAACTTTAAAACTTTCTTGAGTTATATCTCCATAAATCTTTTTATAACACTATTTCAAATCAGATCAACGTCATTGATTTTCCTAGAAACTTATCAGTGCTATTGACTGTTGATTCACCTAGACCCAAACAATCTTATCTCCACAAAAGCTCATCGAAACAGGATATCGTACATTGATGATTCGGAGCAGAAAAACTCTGACCCCACCAGGAAAAAAAAGCAACAAAGAGAAAGCCACCGGAGTCCTGACTCATGCGAACTAGACAATCGCAGACTGTAAATAAGCATAGCTTCTCTGCGACAACAGAGCACTAGCAAAAAATGGAGCAACAGGAAGTCTGAGAGTGAGCGAGAGAGAGAGAGAGAAGAGGGGGGGGGGAGAGAGAGGCATAGAAACGCGCAAAAGGGAGAGAGACACAGCTATTTTTAGTAGTGGGGAAACCACCTTTTTTCACGTAACCGAGTGAGAGAGCGAGAGGCCCGCTTATAAAGGAAAAGAGAGAAAAGAGCGTAATTCGCATCGAGCGAGCGCGCACGTAAACTCAGGTCAAGAACCCGCGAGAGAGAAAGAGAGAGAGAGAGAGATAAAGACGGAGAAGGAAAGAGAAAAAACTTGGAGGCTCGACTCTCCTCGCGCGCGTTCGCAGACGACGAGGAGAAAGAGAAAGACAGAGACAGAGAGAGAGAAAGAGAGAGAGCTATACATAACGTGCGCTGTATAACGATTATTATGCTGCACGTTCCCCTTCGCGGAGCACTCGCGATTTTCCTCGCTTTCTCGATCACGCCACGGGGGAAAGTCTATATAAGCCCATCGCTCTCTCGCCCACTCTCCAAAATAATAAAAGAAACCTCGCAACACATTTTCATTCTCTCTCTCTCTCTCTCTCCCGCCCCCCGAAGGAAAGCCAAAGAAATCGTAGCCATTATCAGTCCCCAGCAATCTCACTGATAAAACCATACACACACATAGAGAGAGAAGGAGAGACAGCCACTAAGCTGCACCGTTCCTTTATTTTCCGCCTCTCTCGCGCCGCAGCACACTGACACTCGCGCGCGGGCGGCGCAAAAGCTCGCACACTTTGTTTATACACTTGCGCCAGAGATACTCAAAGCGTAACCTCAGCCTATACAGACGATACGGGAAATCCTTGAGTAGAAACTCACAAGAGGAAGCTCATCGTGGAGGGTAGACGGCTGGCAGTGTCGATTAGTAGCCGCTGGATCTGCTGGGCCCCTCGTCTACGTCGCTGCTGCTGCTGGCCGCCGCGACTGGCGGCAGCGCCTCTATTACTACTGGCACCGCTGCTGCTACTGCTGCTCTCAGCTTGACTGGCCGCTGCAGCCGAGAGCGGAAGAGTCGGTTTGATGCAGCAGGAGACGAGCGATCCTCCGCGCCGCTGGATCTTGCGCGACTTTTAGACTGCGCCGCCCGCAGCCGCAGTCTTACCTCTCTTCTTCTTCTTTCTCCTTTTCGCTGTTCGCACTCCCCGCGAAGAGAGAGACAGAGAGACGCACGCACGCACTTACACAGCAAAAGCGCAGTTATACGTCGACTCTCTCTCTCTCTCTCTCTGTCTCTGTCTACGTACGTAGGGTTATGTGTGTGTATATACGCGGGCCGCGCGCGCACGACGACGGACTGATGTCCACTGCAGTCGGCAGCAGCAGCGGGCACACACCTCGCCGTCTGGCGCGCGTGACGTGTTATTCCCGTTCCCCCCCGCCCGCACCCGCCGCGCGGCGACTCCCTCCTCTCTTTCTCTCTCCTCGCGCGCGGCGAGTAGCACACGCGAACGGACTGCTGAAATAGGTGTAGTATAGATATATATAGTTTTGTGCGGATGTTAAGGCTATAATGCAGCGCGCCGAGCACGCCGCGGAGCCTGTGTTTTAAGGCTGCGGTGTATAGTGT
The DNA here is from genome assembly GCA_900480035.1 of Eupelmus urozonus. Lineage (NCBI taxonomy): Eukaryota > Metazoa > Arthropoda > Insecta > Hymenoptera > Eupelmidae > Eupelmus > Eupelmus urozonus. Next base: position 46,336 of record UELX01001239.1, read on the forward strand.
CCTGTAAGCGGGGGTGCGGAGAGAGAGAGAGAGAGTGTCGCGAGCGGGGATATATTGACGAGGTGCTGCTGAGCTCTGGCTGTCTAGGAGACGCGCGGTGTAATGGGAGAACGGTAAGGCGAGTGTTGTAAGCTGGGGGAAGGTTTTTTTTTTAAGGGCTGAGAAGGTGGTTTCTTTTTTTTTATTTGGATTAAGTATTTGGTTTTTGAATTAGGAATTTTTTTACACTGTTGCAGGTGTAGAGTGTTACGAAACGGGAGATTGTTTTGATAAATTTTTGGCAAACAATTGAAAGGAGTAGTAGAGAGATAAGAGTTATCGGAGGCTTTCACTTTCGGCGGAAACAGTAAGGCAAAAAAAAAGTGTTTTGAATTTATCAATAGAGGAATGTATTGTAGAATCCGTAGATAATACAACTTGAACTAAATTTTCGATTAAAAAATGTTTGAATTTTTTTATTTAAATTGTATAAATAAATAAAATTGTTTTTATCAATTTCGGCAAATTATTTCTTTTTTGTTTTTTAACGTTTTTAAAGCCATCCAATCTTTCAAAAAATATTAATATATACTTTCCATTTTTAAACGAACATTATCATCAAATATTTTTCACATGAAAATTAATTAGCCCAAAATTGACCAAAGTTATTTAAAATAAAAGTATCTATTACTTATTTAGTTAGGAAATATACCTTATAGTTCATAAGTTTCAAAAATAAAAACGAAAAGAATGATAACAAGCTGGACAAAATATAGTTTATAAAATTGTAATTTGATTATTAAATTAAAAAATGTAACCAGATTTAGATTAAATTTTTTTTAGATAACGTTCAATTACATTGGAACATTTAAAAAAGTAATATTTATACTAAATAATTAAGATAGATAAGGTAGAAATTGAGTATAATATTAAGAAAAAAAATTAGATTGTATTGTGAAATTCTCTGAATAGTAAAATTAATAATTTATAAAACGTTTTATGCCATATACAATATATAACACATAATACTTTATTTATTAATTTAACTGAAAACTAGAAAAATTAATTTTCCTATTTGTCTTCGGATAAATAGTGTTAAAATTCACGAATATTCCGTTCAAATCCGCATCCTTGACAGGATAGGAGGTGGGTTAGGCCTTGCAACAAAGTTAAACAAGCTTCAGTACGGTATTTCTTTGATAGGTGATCAATGCATTTCCTCGCAAAGTAAAGAAAAGAAAAGAAAAGATGAAAAAAATTAGAGAAGAATAAAGAAAATATTTAGAAAAAGATTAGATTAAGAAATTTAAATAGTGCCTAGGTATAGAAAAGAAGAGAGAGCTTACGAAATTTGGAGAGGAAAAAAGATGGAGTATATGAGATAAATTGGCATGACATTATCGTCTTCGTGAACTCGCAAACGCATATCGATAATAACATGATCGACTATGTATAATTATTGATATTCTTTTTTAGATACTTGATTAGGCAAATTTATACTTCTATCGTTTATTTTTACTTTTTCAAAAAATTTTTTTAATTTTAAAGAGGCTTATGTATAATGCAAAATAATTAATATATTAGACAACGAGATTGGATTATTTACGAACGAATTATTTATTATTTTTTTTTACAGTTTCATCTATACAGCTACAATTACGATAATCTATACGACTTTTAATTTTAAGAAGATTGAATTTATTGTTCGCTTTTAAGTTTTTATATCAAGAAATGATTCTATTGATCGCCACGAAC
>UELX01001240.1:0-48064 GCA_900480035.1 Eupelmus urozonus
CTAAAAATTTATCAGTATATTTATTAAAAATTAGTTTTTACAAATTTTAGTATATTATTTAGTAATATTTTATAGGTAATATTATAATTTTTTATAGATTTATTTTAATTATTAATAGAAGCTTTATTATAATTTATTACGATTCGTCGACCATTTTTCTCCGTGTATATATACATTTAAGCTTGATCTCAAAGGAATTTGATTTATGTCGATGCGTATTCGCAATTATTATCACAAATGTATATTTCGTTCCTGTATTCAAAAGGAAAAAACAATTTAAAATGAATTTCCTACTTTGAATGACAACTATATATGCTCGAATAACACAGTCATTGACATCCAGGGAGACCACAAGGACGTTATCGACCGCGAATGTGCACACTCTGCAATCTACACGTATCTATACGTTTACAAAGGACTCCTCTGTTAATTTCAATAATACTCTCAATTAACAGTTACTCATTATTATTAGTTATAAAATAGATTCTTAAACAGATTGAACAGCGGGTAATAAATTTTCTACAAATAAAGCCCGCATTTAAAATCGATCAAATAGTCTCCTTTTAGAATAAATTTGAATGAAAATGCATCACAACGCGACTCGATTTAAATTGTTAAGCACCGCCCACCAAGTAAACTCGACTCGAAAGAGAAATTCCCTCTTTAAAAATAATTCATCATCTACTTTCAAAAAATTTGTTCAACCGAACCGCCTCTCCATCCACCCACCCCAAAGCCCCGAAAAGCAGACAAAACCTCGATAATCAAAGGCAGCCAAACAATGCCCGTCAAACCACACTAAACCCGATCTCTTCCATCCCCGCAGCGCAGAGCCGGCAAAAGCAGCCTCGGCCCCTCCAAGCCGCAGCGGCCCGCGGCAGAGCAGCATGAGACGAGAGGCTCGCGTTTCGCTCGTCCCACTAGCGAGATTATGAGGCGACTGCGCGCATCGCGATTATGAGGCGGCCTGCTCTCGTCCTGCTGGCGCTGCTTTTGCTACTCGCTGGCGGCGAGGCTCGCAAGCGGCGCTCCTCCTCGGGACACTACTTCCAGGAGCCGCCCGACAAGCTGGACGTCGACCTCGACGAGCCCGTCCCTTTACACAAGTGGCGCCCCGAGAACCCCGAGACTCACCATCCGATCCGTCACGGCGAGTGGCTGCAGATCCAGCACGCCATCGGGCCTTTGCTGCGCGATGCGCCCCCGGTCAGTCCGCAGATTCTCTGGCCGGTGAAGCACGAGGCGGTCGTGGAGGGAGAGCTGGTTCTGGGAGGTTTGATGATGGTCCACGAGCGCGAGGACTCGGTCACTTGCGGCCCGGTGATGCCGCAGGGCGGCGTCCAGGCGTTGGAGGCGATGCTGTACACGCTGGACAAGCTCAACGAGGAGGAGATCGTGCCGGGGGTCAAGATTGGCGCGCACATATTGGACGACTGCGACAAGGACACCTACGGACTCGAGATGGCCGTTGACTTCATCAAGGGTAAGTCCGTTGGCTTTTGTCATCGCGCAGAAGAAAGGGGAATTAGCCGGAAGGGGAGAAAGTTTTTTTGCCCCGGAGGCTGGGGGGAGAAAAAAGTTGCGGATTGTTTCCGAGAAGTCAACAAAGCGTATGTCGCAATTAAATCCTTTAATCCAAAGGGGGCACAAAGGAGAAGTTTGTCGCTGAAAAAAAGTTCGTTGGAATTATTTACATTTCGGTAAATAAATGTTTCTTGATTAAATAACGTGTTTGAACCTTCTGTAGTTGAGCTTTTTTGAGTTAACAAGAGAGGAGAAGCTTGGAAAAAGTTAAATTTTTCATTTCTTTATTCGAATGTCGTTCGGGTCTCTGGACTCAAGAGTAGAATAGTAAATTTTTATTATAAAGTAAAATTAATTATCATTTTATTTGACATTAAAATTATTTATTCTAATAATAAAAAAAAAACCTTAAAAATATAATTAACTTTCATTCGTCTATACTAATAAATATTTCAAACTGTTTTTTGAATATACCAACTTAATAATATAAGTATAAGTTAATAAATTGATTCATAGTCAGAAAGGTTAATTTATAAGAGCTATGTCAGAATACATCTTGCTTCTTGAACTGCTATCAATAGATATTTATTTTGACGAGAAACTATAAACACGTGCTTTTTAAAAATGAGCATGCGGTTGGTAATCTAAGAGTAGGAGTCAATATCACCGTTCTCTCGTTATCTTAACTAATTTAATTAATTCTAAGAACTTACGTACTCATTAATTCTATACTTGCTCATTTAATACAAGTAACGCGATATTATGTCTGCGCTTCATAATCTTGCGTTAGATTTAGATGCTTATTTGCATTCTGAGAATCAAGGTATTGTTTTGTCATAATAAATTATATTTAATTCAACATTAACAAATAAATAAATTGGTTATTTACACGAACAATATCATTACTTTAATCTTGGAGCATGACAAGTTGAAATCAAACGAAATAAAATTTTTGAATATTTATAACGGTAGATAGAGAGTTAGTAGATATAGTCTGGATATGGCCAGACATAGTGTCTTGCAAGTACCAACTTTTTAAGGGTACATAAAAATTATATTTTTGTGAGTATAGACTTATCATTATTTTGGATTTCGCAGACGTAAACTTTATACTTAATATCGTAACATCAAAAAAGCGTACGGCTTTAAGGAACTTGATAAAAATTTTGTTTTATTTTCGCGGAGTAAGAAGTAAAATAAAAAGTTGCTCAGTTTAACAGACGTTTTCCTATTTGCAGTTAAACTTTTAAGTATTTATGTAAGAAGGACTATGGTAGACCTACTTTTTTTAAGCTATAAAGCATGGAATTTTTAATATTTTTAGTGAAACGAATGATGTACTACGCTTTGACTTTATAAACCTATATTCTTGTTTTACTTGCAAACTATGTCGTCGTGCAACTAAAGTTTGTTGTCGAGCTTAAGCTATGAGGCGCATATTTTTTTTTCTGACTTTTTAAAGCATGAAAAATGCTGCTTTTTATCTCGTTATATCGTATAAATAGTTTCGAGGGCAATCAAAATTTTATAGCGCATCCACTAGACGTAAGCAAGTACGAGGCGCGCGAAACTACTTGATCGCAAGATCGTTCGCAGAGGCGAAAATAACTAAGGCGATCCTGCCAGCTAATAATCCGTGATTTTATATTTTTTATCGGAATCAGAGCAGTATTTTATTATTTTTATTGGCGTTATCAAGCATCCGACTTAAACCGCAATAATCTTTTTTTTACTACGTTTCTCTTAATAAATAAGTACTTCCATCTTTGCGAAGCTTATGATTTACGTCCGAATAATACGACACGGTTTTCATTATTTTGTAATAACTGAACATCTTGACCCTAAAACCGTATAAATTTCTTTTTTCTTGGCGGCCGCGGTCAGTCCATGAGGCAGAAAGAGGCCTTGGTATTCACCGAATGTAAAATATAAGGATAGCTATATATTTTCATTGAACAAGGGTCAGGACGTGGAACAGCAGCTCACTCATTATTATGCTAAACCGAAAATAAAAGCGATCGTTTTCGTAGCATATAAAGGCACGCGAAATGGCTTTCCATCCACTTCCAGCCACTATTATATGTAACTCACCTCTTTACGTGAGCCCCCTATACGATCTCCATATGACTTTTTTACGTACAGACCGAGCGACTCACGATCCGCAAATATAATCGCTTACCCCGCTATCATATACGATTTTTCAAATCCTTAAAAATAAATCTAGAAATAACTCCCGCTTCCGTTTTCCCCAAACTAGCCAAGTTTAAAAATTAAAATATCACGCTTATTCCTTACACCCAGCAGTAAATGCCGTCGAGAATTTACGCTCACTTTTTTCGCGTGTATTATGTAGAGATAATACGACGTGCAAAGAGCCGCCGTCGCCGAGCGCGTAAAAAGAGAGAAAGAAGGGGGAGACAGTAAATACGGAGGAATTACGTAGGTAGCCCGCGTAAAATCGTCGCGCTACTCTATGTGCGCGAAATGACGTAACGAGAGCCTCAGCGCGGCAGCAGCCTAATTGAATATACTTTAACGCTATTCCGGAAGCTGCGCCGGAGGATCCCCGGTAAAAGTCATTATCGCACGGTGTTGAATTGTTAAATTTACGGTACCGAGTTAGCGGGACGCACTGTTCGACTCGCTCCTTTCTCGTGCCTTAGTGGCAGGCTTTCTGGGAGCCGCGCATCTGTACCAATAATTACAATGGAGGCGCTGCGGCTGCTTTTATTTGCGGATCTACTCGACTTTTAATTGCCTTTTCGTAATTAAAATTTTGGCTTGGGGGTCGGGCTGGATAGTTGAAAATTTCTTCTTTATAGTTTGCTAATTTTGTTCCTCCGGCTGCTTAGGAATTCTGTATAATCTAGAACAGTTTGAAAGTTGAAATTACAGATATACAGTGATTAATATTACTTAAATATAATGTTTATTCATTTATGAATTATATTTACATATGGTAAAAACTAGATGTGAAACTATTATTTTCTGTTAATTTATTTATTGATAAATATTCCGTTTAATACGTTTATGTTGATTATTTATAAAGGCAATAAGTATATTCAGTAAGTATTATTTTATTTTTTGCTTTATAATACAAATTTCATTTGTAATATATGCGAGTATTTAAATAGAGTAATGCCATACTCAATAAAATCATAAATAAATATTTAAACATTTATATTAATAAACAAATATTCGACCAGTATAAACAAGCGTTTCACAATGTTATCTGGTAAATATCTGTTAAATTTTGCTATCATTTATTTATTTATCGTTGTTATATTTACAGGAAAAATATACCTTTTATATAGGCGAACTATTGACTTTTTAATAATTTACAATAAGAAAAGAATATGTACACACTTTGCAACTAACCATAGTAAATTTTTAAGTAATCTTCTATAGTTATTAAACAGCTTTAATTTCACTTTATATGTACATCGTATTTCAATAATCGCATTTTATGTTTATATAAAGTGGAGATTTCTCCAATAAAATACTTTCCAAACATATAAGCTATACATTGGCCCTTACAGGATTCAGCGCGCCGAGTTTAACGCACCGAGTGAATGAAATGACTGGGAAATTTTCACTTTCAGCTGCGAATCCCCCGTAGCCACGAGCCCGGGGCGGATTACTTTAATTTTCAAAAATGAGCCATCAATTCTTCAAATAGCCGCGGCCCGTGTAAAATTGGCCATAAGAAAAATGGAACATCTCTCGCGTTTTACCGTAGGAAGCAGAGGCCACTTACATAGATATATCCTCGACGGCAAGCCGGGGACATTCCAATGGCTTCCGATCAATTTGAATATCCCCCTCCGTATAAAATGAAAGAATGTCCCCTCGTTATCTTGCGCGTGTCCTCTGGGCCGCTTTAAAAATATCGTCTCTCGTTATAATCCAGGACCGTCGCATCCACCCCCCCCCCCTCTCTCTCTTTCCGTATTAAAAGAAAAGCCGCGGACGATCGATGCGGCCCTATTAGAAAAATAAGATACGAAAGCGCGTCTATCTGGCTTTTTTGCCTGTATCCCGCTGCCAGAGGCACAGTAACGATATAGAGCTCTCGAGCGCGTGAAAGCCAGCTCACGCCTCTGTATAAAACTCGCGAGCTTTTTGTTAGCCGCGAGTGAGAGAGAGATTTCACGCTTTTTATCAGCGCCGTCTTTCCTGGCTGCAAAAGCGCCACAAAGCAGCGGGCCCTGGGACCGCGAGCGAGGAACGATTACTCATATCGCGAGGGTAGATACGCGAGAACGAGAAGAGAGCTGATGAAATAGAGAGCTGATGTAGCGAGCGAAAAAAGCGAGGAGCGAATTTCATTAGTAGCTCTTTCGCACGCTCTCTTAATTCGTCTTTTCCTTTTTCCGCTACGCTTTCATTTGCGCAAGCGCGAATGTATTCAGCCGGAGATTTCTCAGGAGGGTCTCTCTGCGGCGCTTTTTTCCTCTTTATATTTTCCGTGCTTCGTCGGCCGGTGATTTACAGTCGATCTGTTTCTTTGTCCACTTGAGATAAGAACGCCCGGCGCCGCGAGATATAAAACTTAAAAAATACAGTGACCGCTGGATTTATCGCTGGCTTTTTTGCGATCCTTTGCATTACGAGTAGTCAATTCGCGCGGCAGCGCGATTTTAAAGCTCTTTCTTACTACGCGAATAAAGTGAGAAATTTCAAAGCAAACTAGATAATTCGTTGTACACAGTTAGCTTTTTGTAGCTTCATCAGATTACTTGGTTAATTCAGCGTAACCCAATGGACGAACTAAACCGTGAATGAACTACCGTTTTCATGAATAAATTACACGAATTAATGAATTACAAGTTCTTTGACAATATGTAAACTAGCTACCCGTGGTATTGTTAGAAATTTTCCATTTACGGCCGCAGCGCAATGTAAATCTAAAACTGCGCTATTAAAGCTTCACGCGCAAGGCCGGCGCCGTTTCCTTGAAAAGTCATTGTTTATGCATACGATTACGCCTATTGACAACGGAAGAGTAATCCTCAAGCCTGCTTAGGAAAATAAGAGCTATCCTCCCCGTATTAATGGCACACCGTGCCAATAGCAAGCAGGACCAAATAAATTAGCCAAATTTTCTTTAATTCGACGAGCCGGCGAGCCTGCGGTGCAAATAATTACCAGTCCAACCGCGTATATATCCCAGGGACGCGCTGCAGTCGCGCGCTGGGATAGGCGCAAAAGTGCTAGTCAGCGAGGGCAAGCCAGAGAGAGGGAGACAGCGGGGTAACTCGAGCGCATATAGTATCGGGGCCGCCATTGATGGCTGCTCCAATTGAAGTTTGAAATTCAATCAATCTAACGGGGCAGATGCAGCCGACACTCGAAAATTGCCGGCGCATCGACGTGTCCCCCTTTCCTCTCTCCGCACTCTTACCGAGCAAATAATAATATTCCGCGCTCGCTTTCTCTTTCGCTCGGCCTCGCAAATAACGTCTAAATATATTCCTCATTTTTCTGGGCCCTCTCTTTTTGTTTGCAGCCGGGTTCCAACTTTTCGCTCGCTATTAATTGGCCGACTGTCGCGATTTCCGCTTGGACTTTTCATCACTATGAAAATTAGAGTTTATTTGTCGAGCTGGGCTCTGGCCTCCATTTGGTCAGTGGCCAAACGATCGGAGGAGCGTCGCTAGTTGAATATTTAATGGTCGTTCCGTGATTTTCCATAACTTCTGGAATGGTTGTTTTGAAGACGCGCGGCAGAGTGCCGGGACTTTATGTACAAAACAAATGTTCCGGGTAGATGGAGGAAAGGATAAAATTTAGTATGCGCATGGCTTTAAGGGCTGACCGCAACGTTAGTTTTGAATTAATTGAGCGCCGGCCGGACGAGGAAGCAAACTGCGGTGTGCACCATTAGCCGAGTTTTAAGGGGACTAATTGAACGAATTAACAGGCTTTGGCATGCTGACTTAAAAGTGCTTACTTACAGGTTAATGGAACGCGCTGACAAGTAACAAGTTGCTCTGGCTTTCGGAATAGATTGAGAAAAACATTTTACTAATGACTTCTCTGCTGTTATTTTCGACTATCTAATGTATTTAGTTTACTTTTATGTTTAAAACTGTCAAGAAGAGAGACTGTGATATAGGCTTTGTTAAATTAAATATATTATAGCCTCTTAAAACCACACATATTAAGTGGGAGAAAGAATTATAAGTAACTTACGAAAATAATTTTTTTGAAATATAAATAAAAATTTTAATAAAATGTGAAATTTTTTATCTGTTTCGTTCAGAGATGCTTAGTTGGGGTCATCAATATAGTTCCAAGCATTTCTACTCTACTATGTTTTTAAAACTTTTATTAAAAATAAATTATTTTCAACAATAACACTAATGTTACATCTGTGATTTTTACATATTACAAAAAAATATTGAAAAGGAAAAGAATTTATTTTCAGAGCACTGTCCTCCAAACCATGTATTTATATCAGTAGAAACGTGCGCGGTTTAGTCAGACGGTTTATGTACCAATGGTATACTGCGAAATGAGTTTCATGAATATGCGAGTAAGAAACCTTACACACAATGTACTATGAACATCCAGATGTTTTTGCATCGTTTGTTTCAGGTATTTATTATCGTCATAAAACACTGATAGCTATTAAATTGTTATCATGCCGACTAAACAGTATAATTTCAAACTAAAATAAATTCATAAAGACAGTATTGATAAGTTTCTGAAAATATAAACTCATTCAATAATAAATTTTATAATAAAATAATAATCAACTTTTGCAAGAATTTCTTGTATTTATCTTTAACATTATTTGGAAAATAAATTTTTGTTGAACTTATCGTCTTTGTGGATAACTTTTAACTCGCAGGCATACTCTTGTAAGTGGTTATTAAAACTTTTCCTTTCTAAATTATGCTTCGTTTCCGCGAAAGAATTTTAATTTTTATAGAAATTATAAATTCCGCGCAAGAATAAAATTAACCAACTCGATGCACGTTATACTTTCTTCATTGTCATTTTTAAAACGAAGTTTCCCCTCACTTACCCTATATACAAACTTTCTATTTTCTCAAAAATGATGTTTCCTAAAAATTAACTACCACGCGATGATTTACGCGGCAACTAGAAACTTACTTACAGACAGATATTTCACTCGAGAAACTGATAGAAAAACAAGCGGCCCGTAATAGAAAAAGCAGTAAGCGTACAGCCCCGTAGCCTATAAGCAGCCCTCGCTGCTATCGGCAGACGCTTTTCATTTCCAAGCGATCGAAACGCTGGCCCGTTAAATTTTCGATTTGAAAAGCCGATCACGAAGCCAGCGTTACTCTCGGCCGCTAAACCGGAAAGCGTTTCACGGTCACGCGGAAAAAGATATTCAGGTGGCGGGTATATCAGGCACCTGACACCCCAGAGAGCCGGAGGGGCGCGTGCGCTCACACAAAGCCGGAAATCGAAATCTCGCCGGGCTAGAAATGCTTCCTCTTCCGGAAGAGAGGAAGCTCATACGTGCTCGGCCCGGCGAATGTAAGACGCTGCGATAAAGCACGCGGGAGTAGCTCATTGAACAATAGAAATATCGCGCGGTCAGGATCTGATATAGAGCGAGCTGGCGATTCTTTTTTTTTCTCGCACCTTAGGGATGTGCAGGCGGGCGTTGGGTGAGAATGATTCGAGTGAGGCCACGCGCTTACGTTGACCGAGTAGCTAACTTCGTCTCGAGTGGACGAGAGCGAGCCTTGACATTTTTTAAAATGTTCTTACGTTTATCTGTGTCGCTCGATAAATCAAGAGGTATAATATTCCAAGGACGAAGGCTAGTGTTAGTTACAGAAATAGAATGATGTTTTTCTTTTACCTATAAATTGTTTGTCTATATCGTTTGCAAAATGCGCATTACTTTTACAATTTTATATCAAGATATTTCATATTAAAAACTATTTGACTTGGTGGTAAACTTTTCTTTAACTCAAATGATGAAATTTTAATTTAAAATTTAATTAAAAATTTCGTATTCTTGGTGAGCATATTATCCTTTGTTTCTGTTAAAATTTGTTAAAGGTTTATGAAGAAAAGAAATTCTTTAAAAATTAACGTTACAATAATAACTGAAAAATTTGTATGATAACAATGAAAGGTAAATGTAAAAGGAATAATTTAATGTTTTCTAATATTAATTTTTAGCATTACTTTTACTGTATGTTTACATAAAAATATAATTTTAAAACAGCTTTTATTCCATCAATTTTAATAATTAAATGAAATAAGGTTAGTTTGTTATACGAAGTGAGTTATGTATTAGAGGCAATTGCTCTTTTTACAATGTACCAAGAAAATTATTGGTTTGATATAAATTCTATTTCATAGATGTAATTTATTTGGATGTCGATAACTGTCCTAAAATAGTACATATCCCAGTAACAGCTTTTTTAAAAGCTTTATTTCAAAGAATTTCTAAACTGGCTTTTGTATCATTTCAATGATATAAAATAATTACGAATTTATATAAATGCTTATAATTTTCAGGAAAATGAAAACTCATCTTCTTTAGTTTCTTATTGGTCAGTAATTTAAATCATATTAATCAGTAATAGCAGTTTCAGTCCCGAAACATCTATTAATAATCTAATAGAGTTCTTCACTTAGTAACTACATGCACTGATGCATGTGCGTTTTAGTACTTACGCAGTATTGACTGTAGGCAAGCGCATTCATCGATGCATATAGCTAATGATATCTAGCTTCCATGTAGATGATATATGCGATAGCCGATATTCTTAGTTTGCTTTATAGAACCTGTAGAACTTGCTAGTAAAAATAGGGATAAGGTATTAGATCTTATGAGAATCATTACGTCGTAAATAGCAAGATTTGGTTAAGCTTATGATAAGTTTGTTAACTTAATTCTAAAGTTATAATGTTTGAAAACTTATAAAATGCAAATAGCAGTCTAACTGTGCTACGGAAATATAAAAATTTGAAATTTAACGTTGTTTTGCTTGTTGATTTTTATTTTTATTAAAAAATAATAAAATCAAAACTGTTTGATGTTAATCTTAAAAAATTTTGAATGTACATTAATTTTTAAAGTTTGTGCCTACTCAAGTATTTCAATTGCTTCAATTCGAAAATCTTAGTAAGAATTATAATAAACTATTATTACATAATGTAATAAAAAAGATACAAGTTAATAAATTAATTTCCCATAATTTTTTCAAAGCTTGTATCTTAAAAAGTATCCTTAAATAAGTAAAGCTGATGTAGTATTGGAGAATTCTTTACTTTAATTATCTCAGTAAAAATGAAACTAAAAAAGGCTTTTCATTTAATGCAGTAAATAAAAAGTCTTAAGTTGTTTATCAGATTAATGGAGATCATGATCGGCTTAAAAAGCGTCGAGGAAGAGCATCGAGTGTTATGGAACTGCCGCCTTGATCGCCTATTATCGGCTTTATAGATGGAGAATTACATATATAAGAAGCAATGCTTTATTGAAACTTTCTAATACTTTTACTTTAAGGTTTTGATGAAGAAATTCTTTCTAATAATTGAGATTTCATATATTATAAATTATGTCTTTGATCGATAAAATATTTCAGATTCCCCCTCCCCTCATTTTTTCCATTCTGGGAAAAAACAGTGGAAAACTTTCAAAATTAAAAATATTTGCAGAATATTATTTACTTTTTATATTACTGTTTATAGCAAGTTGATAAAATATTTTTAATTCTATATTAACAGTATATTTTGTTCTCATATTCTTTTTCCACAATAAATTTTTATTTTTCAAAATAAACTTTTATAATAACATTTAAAATTTTTGCTTTAAATTTTTTGCTTCTCATTTGAATTTGATATACAACATTTAATTAAGATAAACGAGACTTTATGGAAAGGTACCACGAGGGATTGCATGATGTTAAAAAATACAAATTAATCCCTCACCGGTAATTATATTTGTTTTTATACATCAGGCAATAAATCATAAGTTTCCGAGTTTAATTACAAGCCGCCTTTTAAACAGCCTTTCGTCCATTACCTTACAAAACAATTCATTCACAGCTAAATTTTTAATTGAACCCGAAAACGCAAAGGCAAAATTTACAAATTCAATATAATCACATTCCAGAAATAATAAATTTGACATCTCACACAACCGAGCAAAAATTCCAACCGCTACTAACAGCCGCGCAGAGAAGAATCGAGCCGCGGCTATTATTGCCCGGAATTCGCGGCATATTGTCCGCAAAATAATGAACGCCGCGGCTTCTTTGTCTTTTTGGCTCTCTCTCTCTCTCCCGATCTAACTCCGTACACTCTCCCACCCCCGGCTGCCGCAAACTCCAAGAGCAGGGGAACCGCGATGAAATAGCTTTCGACTTCCTACCTCTCTCTGGCTTTGGTTAAAACTCTTTCGGCGACGATCGCCAGCCATTAAATCAAACTCTCTCTTCCTCTCCAACGGCGAGCAGCAGCGCCTATTTGAGTAACAACCGCACAATGGCCGCGACGGCAGCCGCGGGGCCCGCTTGAGCTATGCGACAGCTCCGCGGAAGAGATCGACAAGAGACAATAGCCCGGCCCGATGCGCTTCGTATATTTGCCGATGCGCTATGTTTTTAGCCCGAGCGGTAATGCGCTGCTTTACGACTGCTCGAGCGCTTTGTGCGCTTGCATTTTGTATTTTGTTGCGCTGTGTATTTGGAATTGTTAAGATATTTAACGACGTTCGGGGGGGCGATAAAAAATGACAGATGTTGGGAGCGCGATAGACGCGGGGCTCGCGTGTGTGTATACGGCTGGAGTGCTGGATTTTAAATTACGGCGCGGGAGTGCTTTAGCTTGAATTTCATGTTTCGACGAAAGTAATAAAGACTTTGCGCGCGGTGTATAACAGCGGCCGCGTGATTTATGGCCGGCTATGATTAATTTCTCTCCTGAAAGGAATGTTCGATGAAGCTAATCTGCATCTAAGATAGCGGCGCCGAAGAGAAATGAAAAATGATTGTGCTGCTCTTTTTTTCGGGGCCGGGTTGCGGATTAAGTGCTGTTTACTCACTCTGTTGTAGGCGTACAAATTCGTCTAATCTTGGGTATTTTCTGGAGGAAGAAAATTAAGCTGTCTCATTTTTTACATTCTACAATCTTTTAATAAAAATGCATGTTTATCTTATCGGATTAATTAAATTCTACAAAAAGCCCGGGCGCATTAATCTAAGCGGAAAATGCGGTTCTACAAGTTAAAGTTCGGCCTTCCGTGCGGACGCTTGAGGTTCGATTTCCGGCCTGCCACCGCCGACTATTTTTTTCTCAAAGTATATTGTGCCAACTTTAACACCGCAGCAGTCATAGTGGTCAGACCGTAGGGCCACAGTTGTGGTATATACGGAATTTCAACTCTCAAGTCCCTGCAGGGGACGAATCTGAGTGGGCTGCTGATGCATCATAACTACACAGGGAGCAATAATAAAAACAAAAGCGCCATTCAGAAACAAGCTTAAATGGCGGCACATCGGCCCCCCGCGGGGAGCCGAAGCGCCCATGAAAATAGAGGAGAAAGAAGAGAAAAATATAGCCAACTACTTTTTTCTCACATTCTTAGCAATCCAGCCGGGATGGCTCCGCTATCAGGCCGGATTCATAAATACTAAAAGAGCACGCTGCGGCTCTCCATTCTCCACTGCGGAGAATGCAGCGAGCGCGAATGTTATCTCCTACAATGAACAGGTGAAAAAAAGGAATAGCCGGACCGCTCGCGGCCGTATAAGAAAAAAGGAACACACGAGTAATGATTAAGATTGCATCGCTCTTGACTAAGAGCTGGACGAGAAAGAGGCGCGAGTAGGGGGGGGGGGGTCGCGCACGCATTGTTATCGGACAATCGGCGAGAGGCTCGCTCTGGAACGCGCTAGCTCGCTCGTTTCGATGGCCTAGATAGATTGGCGCGGCTTATATGTATATAGCCGCAAGTTGCCGGGCAGGAGTCGTGGCCGAGAGCGCGGTCTGGCCCTTCCGCAGGTGCGTTATGCAATGAATTACGGTGGAAGCGCGAGCGCGCGCGCCCGGCCATAATCGCGCAGACGCCACTTCATGCTATGCGCGAGCCTTAATGCAGGAATTCAGAGCCCGGCCGTTCGTTTTGCGAGGAGGGAGAGAGAGAGAGAGAGATGCCTAATCTCTCGTTCCGGTAAGCCGTTAGCCAAGCGCTGACCATTCAAATGACCGCCTAAAAACGCCTGTCAGACAGATAAGCGCTGCATTGAAAAGCGGATTTTAGGGGGGGACTACCTGACGCTTTTGCCGACTGACTAGCGGTTAATGGATTCTTTTGAAGGGCTGCTCGAGCGTGCTGATTTATTTTCAATTTGCTGCCCGGGTATTTTGGCTCGGCGGATTGCGCGGAATTAAGCCGCGAGCCGAACGTTAATTACGCCATTGTTTTTTTTTTCGAAAAGAGCTTTTAGATCTTTTCCTTCTTTCTTTTATTCTTTTTTTTTTTAATTAAAACATTTTATTGTCGGGTTTTAAATTGATCGTGCGCGAGTTATTGATTTAAAAACGTTTCAGTATTTGCTTTAATTTCATTTGTTATTGTTAATAAGCTCTTTTTTATCTGAAATTTCTACTAGCTAATAATAAACTAGGTTAAATCTTTTTCGGTTATTGAGGTAGAAACTATGCGGAATAATCCGTACCATTTATTCAATGAAGAAAAAAATTGTTCGCTTTACCACGCAATATCAAGCAAAGTAAATACTTCGAAAACGTACCATTTTTAAAGATACAATGAGATTGTATGTTTCATTTAAAACTACGTCATTAAAATGTATTTTTTTATTTACTATAAGGGGGCAATGAAAAGTATGAAAAGAGTAATAAATGTGTAATAAATAGTTTTGAACCCAAGCATTTTTCACACAAAATATGCTGAGCCGAGATTCATTAAATTCATCTGAGTAATATTAAAGAATTTAGCGAGTTTTAATAAATTTATAATTACGCAACATTCTAGAATGAAGCCCTCTGACAAGTCCATCATACCGACAGTGTCAGTATATTATTCACTAATTATTATGTATTATTAATATCCGATGTAATTGAATTAGTGCGCCACTCGCTTAATGCAATAATAAAAATTACGTCAAATTTCCATGCGCAACGGCCGACAGTATACATCGACAGAAGTTACCCAAACTGTCACAATACATCAATGTTCTCCTCGCCAAAGTTAAAACCGATTTGATTCTCGTCGCAAGTGCGCTATTTTAACCGCCCCGCGCGAAAGTAGAACTAAAAATAACTTGTTCCCAGAGAGTTCCGGCGTGGCATGCAAATCGAAAAAGTCCGTCTTAATTCCATTATTTATCCGAAAAACTAATTCTGAGGTGGCGCCTCGAAAGTGGCAGGCAAAGATTTTGCATTTGCAACTGCGCGCGCGCGCGCGCGGCCTCTTTTCCCGGGGCTGACTTTTCCGCTCTCGCGGCCTGGCCCCCAGGGCCAAATTGATAAAACAGAGCAAAGGCTCCCAGCGGCATCATCGGGAAGCGGTCCTCAGAACGCGACGTATATTTCAGTCGCTGCCTGAGCGCATTTATTCCTTCGAGAAATTCAAGCGCTCCCACTGTTGCTACTCTGATACTGTCGCTTTGAGCAGCCGTCCGTCTCCTTTATTTCTCTGTTTCTCGCTATATTCTCTCGAGTTCCTTTCTTTTTTTTTTTAAAGTTGCGCGCTCCCACAGAGGGCCTCATTTTCATAGTCACTAGTGAGCAGCGCGCATCGCTCATAAAGCCGCCCCGACGATACTCGCCTCTCTCTCGCGGTACAAACCTTTCAATTCCACCCTTTCTTTCTTCTTGGCGAGCGGGGGAAATAAAAATAAAAAAAAAAGGAGTATGGCCAAGTCAAAGAGGAACATAGCGGGATGCTTTTCTTTAACGTGTGCAGGATGAAGAGAGATAGACTGCGTGGGAGGAGGAGAGAGAAAGAGGAAGTTGCGAATGCTAATAGAGGAACGTAGAGCGCGCAATCTCAAAGGAGATATAAAGAAACTTAACGTTGGAAATAAATGAGGATTTCCTATTGAAATAAAGTAGGATAATGCTTCTGCCCTAGCGTCTGCCGGTATGAATTATTTTTTCTTTTATTTATTTCCGCCTCTACAGCATCCGCTCGCGTTCATCATTCATTTCAGCTCATTATATTAACGCTACCCCCTTAAACATTAAAGACAAAGGAGGGCATCATCTCTTGTATTAAAAAGCTGGAAAATTTAAGCTGCGCTTTATGTTGTCCGTAATTTATGCGACAATAATTAAGTGAGAAAGGTCTTATACGCGAAGGGAGCGGAAAGAAGAGAATTATACGGACGCTGCTTAAAGAAAAAGAAAAATAAGTGATCTTTCTCAGTAAACTCTGTGAAAAATTTTATTAAAATTAGACAAACCCCGTCGCGGGAGCAAGAATTTCTATATACGCATATAGCGGGAGGGCTATATATATATCTCCGCTGAAAGCACGCCGGCAGCTTCCGCAAGGAGACTTTTGTGGCGCATGAAATCCGACGTTAGCGCGCGGGCATAAAATGCAAGGCTACACGGGGGAAACACCGTCACGTGCAGACACGCGCGCGGCCCGGCGACGAGCAGTCGTCATAAGCGTCCGACTGCTACGAATTCCCTACTTCATCCCCCCCTCTCTACTCTCTTCTGCGGCTGAAAACTAGCTAGCGGTCAGAGAGCCATTAAGAACTCTTTCAAGCCCGAGGTTTACGCGCCTCGAGGAGGAATTTCAAAAGACTATCATCGGCCCCCTACTTTTCCGGGGAATGCTCCCTCTGTATATAGCTATATAGAGCGTCGCGGACGCCGGGCACGCAGTTGTCGTAATATCCGGAGTGGCGCAAAAACTTTTAATCTGATAGTGCCGGCCTCTTTTTATTGCGAGCGTGCTCTCTAGGGGGGGAGATGGCTATATCGGAAAACCGCCCACCAAAGTCATTGTACTGCAGCGCGCTCGGGCTGTTGCACTTGCGACCATTGCTGAACGAGAGAGAGAGAGAGGGGGGGGAGCAATTTTTATTGAATAGAAATTGAAATGCAGTGAAGGAAATGTGTTTTTCCTACGGGAAAAGGGCTAAGATTTTTATTGGAAATTCTTTCGTCGAGATGAAATCACGTTCTTATGCTACCTGCGCGGGGAGCGGATTCTTTTGACGCGCGGCGGGATATTTTTATTGTGTATCGGAAAAAAATTGAAATATCTGACTCTCCCTCGTTATGTTTTTATCGTACCGACTGATTTGCGAATCGAGCGAGGGATGGGAAAAATTAACAAGTCCTCGTAATGATATTCGCTTCGTGATACGATATTTTATATACTTTTTAGTCTTTATTAAAACGACCTCTGAGTTTTATCATCTCATAAAAGTCCTCGCACAATGATTTTTGTATCCACTTAAAGAAACTCTTCTCCCAACCTTAATCTTTACTCACTTCTCCGACATCACTGCTTTTTAATCAGGAAAACTTCTTGATACCATCTCTACCCAAACTCCTCCAGGCAAAAGTTTTGGATAGCTCCAAAGGAGTCGGGATCATGTGCAGAGAGAGCCACTTAGACCGAGCCTCAAGTTTTAACGGCTCGTGTTTACGGAATTCAAGAATTCATCGGAGAAGCAGATGCCTCCCAAAGAATATAATACAAGTTAGACCACGTTAGAGGAGAAAAAAAAATAAACAAGCACAGCTCTAACCTTCAGCTTGCGGCCGTCTGTCACGTTTTCGCCCCACGGTGATCCTGCTTTTGCCGTCCGCTGCCGGCGGGACTTACTCTAAAAAGTTTATAAAGTAGCTTACTTCAAGCTTCTTTGCAGCTCAGGGGGGTGTAAAGGAAAAAAGTTTCTGAATAGCGCGCTGGCACTATTCATCGGAAGTCCGTATATAATATCAAGTAAATTTATCTTCGGTTTGATTTTATTTGGCATTTGAGCGGAGGTGAAATGTTTTTAAAGATCCGATCAATTTTTACGCTTTTTTTTTCAATACAAGATAATCCGCTTACGATTTCGCTCCTTGCTGTCGTAAAATAATTTGAATTTTTAACAATAGAGTAATTTTACGAAACTATGATAGAAATTTCAGCGATAAATCAAATTTTGCACTTTACTCTAAAAAATTTTTTAATTTTTTCGAGATTTCAATCATTCCAACTGTCGAATATTTTTCGAAATTTTATAACAGGTTTCGAGCTCTGCTATTTTGATGGAAAAATAGTTTTAGAATTAAAATTTAATTATGATTGAAATGTCAATAATGTCAAAACCCTTTTTTCCCACAAAACCAAAAGCTCCAATGTAAAACATCGAAAATCAATAGAGCTCACCCATCCCAAATTTCCAAATGGCCCGAAAACCAACAAATTACAGTATCGATTAAATCCGAGCATTTAACATTTAGCGCAAATCCTCGTCCTCCTCTTTCAGCCGTGCGACGGAGATAGTTTCGTCGTTAGGTCAAAGCGTATCTTGAAGCGCTACCCTAAACAGACGCGCGCTCAGTCGGTGAGCTTACCATAGAGAGTGTATAGAGAGAAGCGTGGCAGCCTGGCGGAGCCCGAAGCGCTGTTTATTTGGCGAATTAACAGGTGTAGAAGGAGGCGACAGTCCACACAAGTTGCAGTTTAGCATGTGAAGCGCTTGAGCTTGCGCATTCGCAAACGAATTTATTTCCTCGCCACACAAGGCTGTAAAACCGCTGTTTTCCATTGCGTTTTATTGTCTGCCGAAAGTTTCGTTTGCGTTAATTTCCAAGAGGACGGGGGGGGAGTTGGGAAATTGGACGTTTTACTCGTTTTATTTGCCATTCGTTAATTCGTTTTTTCCCTGTCAGTTATGGGGGGGAGAAAAACTTTTTAGCGGAACGGTAATTAAAAAATGTACCATAATAGACGCATCCCTCCACATACAATACAGACAAAAATAGCAGAAATGAAACTAGTAATAAAAAAGTATTAGCAATAAATGAAAGAAAAATTCTCGGTCTACCACAACGCGGGAATTACAAAACTAATTTGTTACTTATCCTCCCGAGCTTAGAAGGCCCCCCAGACCTATTCAATTTTCCAGGAGCATAGAGCCCATCATTTTAAGAAGTTTAATTGAAGCGCCGACGGCGATGGCGGGGCATTAGTTCCGAAATAGCAATCTTTGTGCCGGCCTGCGCAAGGAAATTCCATTTGTGCAATTGGGGCGCGCGCAGCGCGGGCAGCCATACCAAATACTAGTACGAGCTCAGCCACGAGGACAACGACTAGTTGTTCCGCTACAAAATAGAAGGATGAGACATGACCCGCTCACGCGCGAGCCCGAATCGTGTCCTTCGAGAACAGAAGCCGTTAAAGTTTATCCTGCATTCCCAAGCGCGCCAGGGCCAAATTGTCGGAGCCTTCTTTTCTCTATACTCCCTCTGTGTCTCTCTGTGGCTACATCTAGCTAAAATCGCGCGTTATGATACTCTCGGCTGTTTCGCGAATGCAAGATATACGTTTATATATAAATCATACTGTAAATTTACATTGTAAATTAGCATTTATTTGTTTCTGCCACGACTCCCAAATGAATCATTTCGTTTCGTATTTATGATATTGTTGTTTTACACGAGTGCATTAATTATTCATTAATGAATGTTTGATAAAAAATCCGGAAGTTTCGAATTTCACTGCCTGATATTTTTTAATTTATTAATATGATAAATCGTACTTTGAAAATAATCAATTTTACATTTATTTTCGTAATGTAATGAAGAAAGCAAGCCGGAGAAGCTTGAAGCGCAATAGCTGAAACGGCTTTACAGCGGCTAATTGGAGCGGCTGTAAACAGAGTTGGAAAATTGAAAAATAGCATCGAACAAACTGAAAACAGGAATCTTTGATCCGCGCTCATCCAAAAGCGCGCACCGCCAGAACTAGAAACGAGTCCGGGAATTCTTTGAAAATTAGCGTTGTTTCAGGGGGGAAAAAAGCAAATAGAGGGTAAAAAAAGCAAGGGAAAACAAACATTTCAGCGCGATCAAGTTAGCGCGCTTGCTTCGAGCCATATACCGCGTTGCCACTATTGAGCAACAATACAACGCGAGAGCGAGCGCTTGGTTTAAAAGCTCTCTCGCCGCTCGCAATGCACACCCGCTTTTTTCCCCCTCCCAGCAATATGCAGGTATTTTCCAGCGACGCTGCTTTTTTTCAGCTTCCTATTTGTTTTGTCGGCCGTTTCGAAAAGTCCCGACCCCCGCTCCGAATTAACGCGCGCACAAAAGCCGACAGCGCGGGGATTTCTGTGTTTGCCGGAAAATGTTTGCCCCGACGCGCCTGTGTTACTTTCCCCGCGCTGACGCTCTCAAGCTACCGCACGGCATTACGATGTAATTACAAGGTACACACTCGCCGTTTGTTAGAGGACAAGAGTGGCCACGTCGCGCGCACGCAGCTCCAGCTCTCTCGTCAGCTGGAGTACCTACACGTGCGTGTACAAACACGAGCCGCATTGATGTGCAGCAGCGGTTCCCGCATCTGCCAAAACTACCCTCCAATTCGGCCTTGCCGGGATTACGGCTCGAGAGCCCTCGCCAGATTTATGCGCATTCTTATCAGTTTTGCGGCGCGCTCGGGGGGGATTACCCTCTATTCGACGGCCGGACGCGGGACCCAGCTGAGCTTTTTACGGACTCTGTGCTTTTTTGCAGCGGGGCCGAGGATTGATCGTTACGATTGGAGGAGAGGGAGCTGGCTGAGAGAGAGAGAGAGAGAGAGAGTAATGCTGAGGAGAGCCTCGAGTAATTGTCCACTCAAGTGCAGTCGAAGAATAATTCTGGAAAGTTTATTAGAGTCGTAAAGCGCAAGAGATCGCGGCCCGCGTTAAGCAGGCAGGCCGAGCCTTTGTTGAATCCGCGGAGTATCGATTTTTTGCCTGCGCTTTTGCATTGCGCTTTTGCGAATTAAATTTCTGGGAAACTTGAGCATACAGAGTTTTATCGCGCGTTAAAAAATGCTCGTTTTATAAATAATAAAATAATAAATTATAAAAAAAAAAGTATCTCAACTGTTAAGCTAATATATAGTTTATATAACAAGTTTTTTGAAAGTCAATAAATGTTATCAGTTTACTATTAATTTTACTTGTTCGATTTAACATTGAAGGAGTATCCATTGCAAGTGAATCTTGATTCAGATAGTTCGGACAGATGCTGACTTCACTGTTCATCAGAAATGCGTAGAATAGTTTCGAAATCAATGCGAGAATCTCCTCTAGTCATGCCAAAATATACGTTTCAAAACGATAGAATAATCAAACCTAACAAAACTGTTTTATCATTATTAAAAACAAAAATTGTCAGTTTTGATTAAATGAAAAATGAACGTTTACAAAAGATCTATTTGTTTCGCAAATTTATAATATTAATAATAATGAATCTTAATTACTGCTTTTAAATACTAGACATATTTACAAGATAAATTTAATTATAAAAAGCACATTTACAGTGTATTCATTGCAATAAACTTTATAAAATCACGAATTATGAAATTTTATTTTCTCTACGTGAAATAATTAATATATTTATAATTAGTAATGTAATTAAATAAAATATTTCTTCCTTATTCTTCGTAAGTAAATTTATAATTAAGGCCTGATTTTTCACTCTCCTGCTTTATATAAATATACAAGCGAAAAAATTTAAAAAAATTATTTTCCAGTGAACACTTAAAATATGTCAACTACGCTTTTATTTGTTTGTTAAAGTAACGACAAAAACAAGAATTTCATTATACTTGTAAATATTTCAACGAAATAAAAAGAAATAAGTACTAACTAATGTATTTAGAAATTTAGAATTATGTAAAAATTATATTATATTATTTAATTATATTTAATTTTAATTCAATTTTAATTCTAGCAAAAGTCTATAAAAAATTCTTCGGATTAAAATTTCCCTATTTTAAATGCATGAATAATTTTATCCCTTGAATACAGATTATTTGTGAAAAATTTTTTTTATATTTCAAAAAATAAACTATGGAATGACCAAAGCAAATTCTAAACTTTTATAGCTTAATAAATATGTAAATTCAAAATACTGCTAGTCCAAATATTTGTGTTCTATTCTTTTTAGAGTTAAAAAAAAAGATATTTTAAAAGTATCTTTGCTCTACTCTACTTGTAAAGAGACATCCGTTAATAATCTTATCCGATCTGTTGCAAGATGTGTATATTTTCTATACCTTCATAAATTTTTGTTTGTAACTTGGCAGTGATTCCACGAACTTGGGCAAATCAAAGGCTTAAAGTGAAGCGCCTAACTCCAAGCAGGGATTCCATACTTGCCATTTCAAACTTTCAAGTAAGATTGCATCACTTGAGGTTAAAGTTGGCCTAGCTAACACTTCGCTCAAAGAATATCCAATTTAATGCATTGCTCAAGGTTTCTCAGAAATTTTGACCTTTTACTTTTTCAAAAAGAAAGCTTTGTAATAGTCGTATTTTTGGAATTGGATATTTTGATGAACTCTTCTGTTAAGAGATGTTTTTCTAAAATGCTTAAAAACGATTTTTTGTTGTGCATATACAATAAATTTTGTGCAGCATATTTACGAAAATGTTCTATTTTAAAAACTGTTTTTACAATGATTATTACAATTGTATTTTAAAATACTTATGATATTGAGTTATTTCAAAATTATAACTTTTAAACTTTATAAATAGTTGGAAACATTTTGGAACTTTAGTCTAAAAGTTTTAAATTTAAAATTTCAAAGGAATGTATTAAAGATGAAATATATAATGTAAGTAAGCTTGTTTTCTTTATTACGATTGTAACAAGAAAATATTTGAATAATTAAAATTTCATTTCAATTCATCACTTTAACAAACTCTATTTTTAAAATTAATAATTACAATAAATCATTCAACACCGTCACGTATGATAAATCGCGTTACCCGTCTCATTTTCGTACTCGACAACTTTTCTCATTACCGCATTGTACCACAATTACTCGATTAATAATTAGAAATTTCGGATACATCCATATTCATCGTAAATTTCAATACAGCCCTCATCATTATTCCCACCCATAATCCACCTCCGCAGCCTTCGTCTTTGCTCTACCCTCATAACTCAGCCAGGCATATTCAAAGCAAAAACATCCCGAGCACGTTTTTAATTACATCATGCAAGAAACTATCGGCCCGCAGGCCCAAGATATATATCGAATATTAGTAAGCAGCGCGCTCTTTGAAAGCGAGCTCGCGCGGCCAAGCCGGGCAGGGTACAATTAATATCCGAATCTTGCGGAGGCGCACAATGGGCTCTCGCTCGCCCGGGCGCACTTTGAAGACATCCGCGGATATTGCTTCACGGGCGAACTGCTACGGGCTTTGTGTGGCCCGCGTGCCTGCGTCGATCTCGATCCCTCGGCAAATGCGCGCTCCGCAGCGCCCTGATGTATAGCATTCGGCTACGATATGGATATCGCTCGAGTGAATATAAGTGCACACACAAGCTCTTGCCTGCATTACACCCGCTGGATGTTTATCATGCTCTTCTGGCGTACCTTTTTTTCTTTACTTTTCTCTCAGCAAGCGAGCTCTTGTATTGGACAATGTAACGGCTGTAAATATTGAAGAGGGGAAATCGCTAGCGAGGCTGCTACTCTCGTCTCCCGCGAGTGCAACAGATTTTCAAAGTGTCGAAGGAGCAATAGCTAGGGGAATTGGCAACTGGTACGGAGAGAAACAGTATACGAGTTTTAAAAAGTGACACACTAAATCATGTCGATGCTGGGCACTTGGTGAGATGGGTCGAATTTTTCTACACTCTGCTTTTTTCGTGGTTGTTTATAGTTTTTCTCTGCGCATGTGCTGGCTAAAAGGGTGGATATAAAGAGGTTATAAAGGAAATTTGGTTAGTTGACCAGGCATTAGAATAATTATTGTGTTATGAAAATATATTCTTTGCTAGGGGAAAAGCGACGAGAATTGAATTACGTGAGTACAAAGCATGAAGATTGAATTATTTTCGTCCCCACGCGCGTTACGCTTTTGATCGATGTGCAGCGCGGCAAGCGCCGTGTTATAATTTAATCATTGATTTATACATTATTAATAATTATTAATCAAAACTTGAAGCAAGCTCTACTCATTTCATATCTCTCGGTAAATCAACTTTTTTATCATGAACCTTTAATTAATCTGTAAAGATCATAATTTTTGATAGAATAGGCTTTCAAGGTAATTACAATCGGCCGGCGATTCTCCGATAAAGCCGGGGACTCTGAAAATCTCTACTCACAAGGGAGGCTTCCCCGCGCACGTATCACGATACGACGTAAAAAGTTACGCCCGCGAACTTTGAGTTCACCTGTTCCCTGCTCCATAAATAGGAAGGTATATCCGAGGCCCACAAAAGTCATTCCCTTTAAGCAACCGAGATCCAGGAGCTCAGCCTCTATATATAGCAGACTCTCTCTCTCTCTTCTCTTTTCCTCTCTATTTCGCAGTGTGACTCTCTAACTCCAAACTTTTTCGTTCTCTCTCTCTCTCTCTCTCTCTCTTTCGAATGCAAATTCCTTCACAGAGCCTTCTCTCCTTGGACGCGTATAGAAGTAGGATATCGCAGCAGGCAAATTGCCTAGGCGACTCACGTCTTGCGGCAGTTCGACACGCCAAAAAGGCGCGCGCGCGCGCGCAGCCAGATCAGAAAAGTTTCTCCGTGCCAGCGGCGCTGCAGCGCGCGGCATCAGTGCGCAAAGCCCAGCGGTGGGAGCCGCAGGAAGGAAAACGTCGTTACGTGAGAGAGCCGCGACTTCGGCTTTCGGCCAAGGGACCGTAGGCACACACGTCAGGGAGGCGGCTCGGGGCTTATCTCATTATCGCGCTGGATCCGCCGAGGCTGGCGCGCCTACCGCCGAATATAAAGTGCAGCAACAAGTTTTGCGGAAGCGCCGGCCGCGCGCTTGCGGCACTCTCTCTGCTCTTTTATGCTCGAGCTGAATCGGGATAAGAATTTTAAGAGGGGGGTGTGATCATTAATTTTCCGGGCTGGCTTTTGGAATTTTGAGACTGGGCTGTATGTCGGGACGGTTTTTTGATTATTTGATTTATTTAGTTTGTGAGCGTGGTTTGTCGCGAGGAGTTTTTGGCCCTTAATTGGCATGTAAAAATTTCTTTAGTGAATTGCAATAGACGGTGCTGTGCTGTGAATTGTTGGTGGTTATTACCTTAGAAAGACGTAAGATGGACGAGATATGACTGGGCAAGTTTCGCGCTGTCGCGCACAACGACGCCAGCACCCTACATTTATTCATTAATTTTCTCATTCGTGTCAAGCCAGAATATCTTGCATTAAATTCGCTGCCGTAAAGTTGTGAACTAGTTTGAAGCTATTTTCCTATTATTATGTTTAGCAGTCATCGCTTTATACAATGGAATTATGAAGTGCTAGAACTTTTTCAATGGGGATCGTTTTACTTAGTTTCTTTTCTTCATTATGATAATAATTTATGTCTTCAGTTATACATTTTTATAAATTTTGACTACTTTTTAAAAATTGTTACATTATTCTGTGAAAACGAAATTGTTCCAGAATTCATAAATGTCAGAACAATTATGGATATCAAATTAAAGGATTAAATTTAATAATGCATTTCATAGTATTGTAAATAAAAGTGCAATAAAAATTAAAAAATTATTAATTTTATTATTATTTTGTATATAAAGGACTGTATACATTAAATATTTGTTGTATAATACGAATATTTTTTTAAGCATGACAATATTTTTTATTAATAATATACGAGAAGAAAATTTTCAGGTAAAGGGAATTTTTATTTACATTTTGCCTTTAGAATATCCATACTCTTAGAAAAATTAATATTCGAATTTTAAATTAAAACTTTTTACTTCCAAGAATAGTTTCAAGCGATTCATGTGAAAATATAATTCATAGAAGGTTAATTAAATCTGTGTTAACTATGTTTTTGTGCCTAGGAACTTTATTATTAAATTTTCAGTGTAATTGTAAAATTACAAAAGTTGGTAGCAAAAAGTAAAGTTGTTGGCGTCATTTTTCTAGCATGAAATATGATTGTACCTTTCGTTACTATTATATATTGACAGTGGCTGCAATTAATTATTAATTATTAAATTAATTGATTGTGAATTAAAATAAGTAAAGTCAACAACATAAATTTATGAAGATACATTTAAATTTATTTTAATCTCATTTGAATATCAAATCATATCTCATTAAAATTTCGAGTTTGATTAACAATTATGATAAAACTAATATTATTAATTCATCTATCTAATTAAATAAAAATCAATCTAAATTCAAACGAAGCCCGCAATTGAAAATCTACATAAACAAAACAGCCACCTCAAATCTAGAATATCAATATAGTTTATGCAAATTTCCGTTGACAATCTAATCCCAGAGAAAAATGTCTATCGGGAACATCTGTCGTCTATGAGGGAGGCGTAAAACAGGACAATTTTTCGTGACAAAAATAAAAAAAAAAACAGCAGCGTGCTTTGCAGAGAGAGAGGTATGTGTATCGCCTGTTATCTCTCGGTCGAAGTGTTTACAAAAACGCTACGGCTTTTGATTGATCGACGATTGCGTCGCGCGAGCGTTTTGTCATTTATCTAGCTAGGGCTTGCGAGCTCTGCGGCTAAGGGGATATTTCTCAGCAGAGAGCGCACGTCGCCTGAGAGGAAAGAAGAGAGGAAAGAAAAGGACAGTGCACACCCGGGTGCCGACGACGACATGATCCCTCGGCGGGTGTCGACGTCGACCCTCTCCCCGACTCAAATCGGACTTGGCTGCGAGTGTGAGAGGGCAAAGAAACGCAGACTTATGCTGTCTACACTTTGACTTCCTTCCTATTATCGTGAAAGCCCTTTGCTCGTAGCTCTCGTTTTTACCTATATCTTATCTTTTTATTTTTCCCTTATTTTTGTTTGTTATCAAGCGGCTCGGAGGCACGCAGATATGTCTCTTTAATAAATAATGTTTACAGAGGATATGTATATCTAGGACAGTTGCGCTCGTTTCCGTGAATAATGTTTGTTTTTTGTTAAAATTGACAGGATTTTCTTGCGTCGATCGTCAACAAACTATTTGTCAATTTTAAAAAAAGAAAATTGGTAATTAGCTTATTTTAAAGCACGTTTTCATCATGACAATTAGGTTAACTTACACTCAATATTTCAATGTGACCCTTGTCAAGTAAATGATATGCAGGAAAAAAGGAAAAAAGTAGATCTAGATTGAAGCTAATTCGACCGAGTTGTTACTACTACATATAACGAGGGGAACGTTGTATAATAAATAGATCTATTTCAAATTTTGATAAATGGTTTTAAAAACCCTACTATCAAAAAAAGTTCTAAGAGTTATGTCCAACACTTAAAAAATCTTCAGTTACATATATTTTTCGTGTTTATGGTTCTTGGAAATGAAAAAAGTTTGAAATTTTTTTTTAAATAAGATTTAGTAATTTTATATTGACTTACTTTTTTAAAATTTTTTCTATAAATAATTGAAAAATTAATTGTATAAATATTATGAAAATCTGTAGATACGTTTTTATATAAAATATAAAAATAGCAAAAAATCATCGAGTGAATTACATTTTCTGAAAAAGACACAGATGCATTAGAATTCATAGAAAATTCAAATTTCAAGAATACCGCTACTACAAAGCTTTCTTCAAAAAGCAAAAGAGTATGACATTCTAGATTTTTTTAAATATTATACTATTTTTTACATTTCAGTAACACAAAATTTTCTAAAGTTTCATAAAGCAGAGAAAAGAAAGTATATCAAGACAGTCATAGTAGTTATTAATTTCTTTTATCTAATCCTAGTGCTACATATACGTACTATATTCTAAGCAGTTCTTGCCTTAGTACGTGACGACTAGGCAAGTGACAAGGCACTTTGCGTAGCAGTGGCGCGTTCTATAAGATCTATAGTGCTCTTCTCTGTATATCTCAATCTCATCTAGATTGGGTGCCATAAACGGCTACGAGCCGATACAACAGCGAAAACACGTACAAATCATTTCTGTTTACTCTGCTACAACGAATGGAAATATTTTTTATCGTGTCATTAGAATCATTTATTATTTTTATATTTGGAATTGCTAAAACAACATCGCGATTAAAATTTAATTTAGAACCGAACGTGAAATGACTTTCTTTAATATTTTCTAATTTACTCTTTTATCAAATTATTCAAATATTGAAATTATTGTTAAACTTCTGCTAAACCATTTGTAACTCTTACATGTTTCATCCATTTTTATAATTAAATAACCCTGCAAGAAGGTTGCTTTATCCACGTGTACTATCACAGTACGCGCTACTCGCAATCGGACGGTATGCGATATTTGCATATACATCCGAGTAATGGAATATCGAACACGTCTCAACGAGATTCTAAGTCACTTGGCGAAAGTAAGGAGGAACTCGCGCTTGGAGCTTCGGCTTCGCCTCGCCTTGGGCTTCTTCGCGTGTCTGTCTCAGTGTATTCTCTTCCGACAAGTACGAAACCAAGCAATCTGTTATTATCATCATCCGCGAGAGTACACTTTGCAAATTTGCTTTTTTTTTTATTAATGCCACTAAGCATTGTCACCATTCTCCTTTCTCGGAAAATGTAATCTTTATTTCAACGAATCGCAAATGCTGTAAGAATACTTAGAAGATATATTATAGTTATTTTCTGATGATTTTAAAATGAAATGAAAAGATCTTCTTTTCATTCTGAGTTATTAAAATTATCGGGTCAACTTCATCTGATAAAAAGAAAGCTTTTTCTCCTTCGCAAATGCCTTAATAAATGCATAAAACCATTTCTCATTTTAAATGATATCTTAAAATTAAATCGTTTTCTCTAAAAGAATTCATTTCCGCAATAAATGCTTATTACAAAATCTAATTTTTTAAATTTTACGCGTTTTTATGATACAGACGAGGTACAACGTATTGAAATAACGATACTAAAAAATAATTGTGATAAAATGATTTTTAATTTTCGAGATCAAATAACTTTATAAACTGTTCATATTTAACATTTGCCTGGCTGAATATTGAAAAAAAATTTTAAATAAATACAGTTACGTTGTTAGGCTGGACATTTTTTTACATTATTTCAAAATAATAGAAGCAATATAATAAGTATTTTAAATATTGGTCAGATATTATGCAATCGCGTAAAAAAAAGACTATTTTCATCATAAATATAAATAAAAAATTATTGTATTAGTATATTTTATTAGTTTTAAGTTAGTTCTTAGGTTTACCAGATCGGCGTACATGAAAATGTTTTCCACTGCTATCTAGCAGTGGAAAATATAAATAAATTAAATTAAAATATAATAAATTAAATCTTAAATCTTTACATTCTGTATATTATCGTACTTACTCTGATTGTTAATAAAAACTAAAAGAAAATATTTACATAAAAGATTAAAGTGCAAACTGTAATAATCTTTTTAATTATAAAAGCAAAAAACGTCAAGTTTGCAAGCGATTAAATAGAATTTTGTTTTCACTGGACGTGTTGTTATGGAGCTCTAAGAATAATCGATTTTTTTATAAGGTTACTTATATTATTTTTTATTTCTATAAAATTTTCATATTATAATATTATTTTTGAAATTTTTTGAGAGAACTTTCGAAATAAATTTCAATTTAAAGTAGAAGGATAAGAAGATATTACATTTTAACGTGGTCCAGAATAAAGAAAAGACAATTAACATTGTAGCTTTATTCTATTAGCTTAAATAATACTTCCTAATTAAACAATTATATTTGATTTAAGCGTTTGCTTAGATAAACCAGCTTCTCCATTTATTATACCTCGTCCTACTTGAAGACAGAGTAATTGAGAATCAAGATAGAACTTCACTGTAGGCAAATATAATATAGCATATACATCAATTTCGAAATTACTTACCGTATCCTATATCAACTTAAAGTCCAGAAGAAGAAAACAATGAGTTAATAATATTTCCTCATTTCAAAAAAAAAAAAAAAAAAAACAAAAATGACTTAGCGGCTGTCTAAAAACGTAGATACGATTATTAATAATCAAATTTATTATTAATTATAATCATGCTTGCTTTCGTGACCATTAGTGTGAAAGCTCTTTCAGCGGGTTGCTCGCCTAGTGCGCGGCTCGATCGATCTTTGTTGTGACACAGTGAGCCCAAGTGACGTTTAATAGTTTGTCAAGGACCGCAGGATCTGTGTCATTAAATTTGTTTGCAATACTTATTGATCGCTTAACCTTGTTTGGACGCTAATTCGAACTGAGAAAATAATTACCGAATGTTCGGAAGACATGTGGGGTATGATCAGATTTTCATTAAGCCGTAGTTGAGCGCATCGTACGTCGCGAGGTGTATATACGCGCTCTATAAAGAAGCTCACGTACTGAGCTCTCTCAACATTCTCTCAATCTCTCTTTCCCACTGGATTATATCCGCGAGTGAACTTCACAAAGCGTATTGATTTTTTTAGCCCCTTCCTCGTACTGCGCTCTGGCTTGTTTAATTGCATTTTCTACGTCAGTTTTCGTCGCTTTAACTCTTCATTCCAATGCTTGATATTTATAATTAGTAGTCGTATGTTTTTTATTTAAATAATGGATTTATGTAAATTGGAAGATTAAAGTGTTTTAATACCTCTTTGATATGTCGATCCTATGTCACTTTAAAACTAAAATCAAATATTTTAAATAAAACGGAAATTCTGAAAGATGTCATGTATAGCAAAAAGGATAACATTGCTATAATATGTTTACGAATTCTCAATAAATATTTTTTATTTATTGGATAAAGAATTTTATGAAAACAAAAAACTAATTATTTAGTAAAAAGCAAAATAATTGCAGAGGTATTATATTTCTCAATATCTGTTACCAAACATCTGTTACAAATCGTATGAAGCAAAATAATTGTAAGGGCATTATATTCTCAATATCTGTTACCATTGTTCAAACTACTGCATTTTAAGAAAAATAATTATCCAACGAATCCACGTTTTTATTCGCCAGCAAAAGTTGCAACAATTTTAATTTTAATCTCTAGAGAACAGATTTCCCTCTAAAAAAGCCAAGCTAATACAATTCATCCGATTTAGCCAGTAAAAAGAAACGTTTCGTCGCTCTGACCACGCAAATTCGTTTCCCTAAATCCCCGCAGCGTAGGTACAAAAGCAGAGATAAAGCGGGTACGGGGGTAGTTCTGCGTTAAAAGTAAAGTTGTTTCCAAGTGTCATTCCTAGAGAGCGAGCGAGAAAGGCAGAAGCTCTCTGGGCAGAAGTCCGGGGCTCCTTCAATTTGTCATGCCGACCGCTGTCCGTGAAGCCAAGCCAATGTAAAATATATCCGCCCCGGTGAGAAATACGCAAAGTCCGAGCGAGAAACTTTGCTGCGGCGAGTCTCTTATCAGCAGCGAGCCAACCCGAGCGATCAGCCGCGAATCGCATTCGTTCGAGGCAGTGAAGGATTTGGCTCGGGCTCTCGCTTCATAAGTAGTTTGCCGAAGTAACGAGAGTAATAGACAGAGGAGCGGCCGTGCCTCGTTATTCGGCATCAAAGTTCCTTCCTCGCGCGGAGGGAGGAAATCGAGAGAGGAGAGACAAGAGCAGAGTTTGCTCTTCCGGTTGACGGCTCCTCGGCTTGCGGGGGAGGCGACGAGATTAACAGGCTCGCTGTAAGCGAGAGAAAGAGAGGGAAAAAGTTTTGAGCGCGAAGCGCGTGCCGAGTAGTAACGAGCAAATCCAGCCACGTCGTGCGCGGCGCGTCTAGTTTTCATCAGCTTGTTTGGCATTTCGCCTTTAGTCCCTCTCTCTTTACACTCTTGGCCTGATTTCGATGTTTGGCCGAGCGAAGACACGCGAGCGACATAAAGATGAGTGCCGCGCTGCTTTCTCTCGCTGAGCCCCGGAGACAAACAATGGGAAACAAATGTGTGCGAAGTCTATTTACAGTCGCGTGTACGTGCGCTCGTAGTTAGCCCCTCGTTGGTTGCCTACTGCAGCCGCGCGCGCGTCAATCTTTAATAACGCATGTTAGCCCGCCGGCCGTATAATGTAATACAAGCGGCGCAGCACCGGAGCTGCCGCTAAGCTTGTACAAGTCAAACTTTACCCGGGCAAACATCGTTTTCCATAGTGTCCCCCTTCTCTTATCTCGAGAACAAGGAAATCTGGATTTCCGTTTAATTAAACATAAACATCGCGCGAGCTAAGTAGTGCCTGCAATATTGATGAGATTTAATAAATTAGTTACTATTAAGGATACGCCCACACTAGAGAGTAGTCGTTTGTTCGTTAGTTTTCTTAGGTTAAGTTCTGATTAATAACTGGTTAGATTAAATGATCAAAAGATGGTGAAATCGCTGATCTGTATACATTTATGTGTGTACAACAAATTTTAAAATCAATGCTCTGCGGCATGAATATTTTATTTAGATTATTATTTATTCCAAGAGTAAGCTGGAAGCAGCCTTTAGGCGTACAATCTTCGCCGCGTTACTACGACGCAGTTGAGCGCAGAAACAACAAAAGATCTAAATTTGCTATTAGCAGCACGTCACCAGTGTATAAACTTAGCAAGCAGTGGATTTTAAACAACTGTATTATTATAATTTTATATGAGAAAAGTTTTAGAATATTTTTAACGTTAATAGAATGCTTAAGCAAGTCGAATATTCAGTTTCACGACAATTGAGAACCATATATAACCGATGCAAAATGCAAGAATACTTATGCCGAGCTCCTGCATACGTGAACGTCTAAATGCCCAAAAAGGGACGAGAGAAAATTAAAATTCTCTTCATTTCCCAAACTTTTAGAGTCTGCCCTCTTTTCCTCGAATAAATTGCCAGTTATTCCCCCAAGATCCAGGAGAATCCTTTAATTAGATGAGGGAAAAACTTTGAACACTAGTTAATGCATGGCAAAACAGAAATCTCTGTTGATGCACGACTCCCTATATAAGGTTTCGGATAACCATTCTGTATGTACAGTAGGGATTACGGTTAAAAGAGGGCTCAAACTTTTTGGAAACGACGTAGTAGTATTGATTTTTTTTTCCACCAAATCTACTGTTACATATCACGTCGATGGGGGGAATAGTGTTTTAAACAAGGGCAAAGCGACTTTGTGGATCAGATGAACTTTCTATTTTCTTCGAATCCTTTTTAAGATCAAATAATACTATACATTCTCCAATTTCAAGCAGAAATCGAAGAAACTCGGAAAATTGGCACAGTTACGTTCGATTCCAATTTTTAAAACACCAGTGAAAAAGAAATTAAAGCTGTTACTCTATCCAGCGAAACCCAAGGGATTAAACAAACCAACATTCAAAAGTAGCTAAGTTCCATTTGGTGGAGCGCATTATTTGAATTAATTATCCGCATAAAGAAGTTTTTATCGCAACTTTGTTTAACTCCTACTTTACTTTCTAAAACCCAAAGTTATGTCAGGGAACTTAGTGAATTTTCGAATTAAATGCTGGAAAAAGGTAGTAACTTGTACAATGTTGACCGATCAAACTGCTTTATTTGTAAACGAAATCCACAAATTAAAAAGTTCTTATAAATAAAGAATTTTGTTTTGTTACAAACTTCTTACTTTAAGCAAAACTACAACCAATCCACTAATTTTCCAAAAAGTCAATAAAAACAGATTGAAGAAGTAAAAAGTTTCACAAGAAATCAACTCTCGTAATCAAACTCGTCTAAAAAATAACTCCCAAAACTCAAAAACATTAAAAAAAAATCAAAATAAGTTGATAAGCCTAATTAATTAAACGACACACTTCATATTATTAGCCTCTAAAGTAGTTATCGGCGGAATGTATATTATTTGTGAGAGAGTACGCTATGCGGCTGGCAGGGGAGTGCTTCACTCTTCATCCTCGCCGACAGCGCGGTCGACCGCCAGGGTGGCACAGCACCCCGCCCCGAACTCGGGCGATGTTTACGTATGTGCCATTAGCCGCATCTTGTGTGTTTCGGGCCAAACTATTCGGCCTCGAGTGTGTGTCTGTGCGCGCGCGTGTCTGTGTGTGCAGGGCCACGTTTCGATGATCAGAGGGGAGTAGAAAAGAGATAATGAATCGATGTTCGGGCAATGATGTTGCGGGAATTAGTGGCACGAGCTTGTACACTCGAGAAACTTTTATCTATTGATTTATCTGTCTAACTGCTTGCTCGTTTGCTCGTTTCGGTATGTTCATTTCGTGATTAGTGCGCGATTTTCGATTTGGGAAAGAATTAGGTGCTCGATAATGTCGGTTTAACTGGCCTGTCTGGCCTTATGAATAAATTAAATATTTATTTCGGATGATTTGCTGAGAGTTTTTCTGGTGGCTTGTAGCGATTCGACAATTTTTTTGGAGAAACATCCTTTAAGTTGAAAATCTTAAGAAAAAGCAGGCTGATGAGAAACTCTTTTCAGAACTTTTTGATGTATTTCAAAGCATATGAAAATAAATTGCATAACTTTTCAGATTTTTCATTGAATCTATACTGTAATTTACTAAAACTGATTCAACTGTCATTTGACGTTAAAAGCTTTTCATGTATGAATAAACAATAAAATTTCTTTAAATCAAGAGTTATAAACTATTTATATCCATTAAAGACTTTTTAATGAATTATTTCAGTTCAAAATATTGCTTGATTATTGTTGAGAAGTTTAACTCTATTAAAAAACAATTAAGAGACTTCATAAATTAAAGAGCTTCTATTAAATGAAAAGCCATTGACCACTTTCATTATAACTTTAGAGTTTCTGGAGACTCAAATTTACTTACTTTCTCGATAAAGTTTGTCGTGATATTTAGAACGAGTATAATACTATGTTACAATATCTGTATTAGCATATGCGCGAATAAAAAAGCTACACTTTAACGCTTTTAAACTATATTTTTCTGATTACAAAATATATTGTTTTCATATTTTTAAAAGTAATTAAATTATGATTAAATAAGACTCTTTCATTCACATGTTCCAATTCAGCAGGTTCATAATATCTATTATACCTAACTCAGATCTGCATCATGCTAAAGTTCACTTCAATAATCTTCTAACACCGCTTAGTTGATGGCAGACTAGCTCCTTTAATTTAAAACTTCAACTATGCTGGTAATATCTGCGACGTAACAACGAGAAGTATACAAATTTTAGAAAAAAAAACATAAAATAATAAATTTAAAAAACACAATATAATAATAGTTTCTATAGAAATAGTTAATAAATTAAATTATAGTTAATAATCTTTTACTTTTCTGTTTTCTTTTAATTTTTATTTTGTTATATTTTTTCATTTCATGTATACATATTTCTTACTAACTTTTTCCAAATTCCATTTATTCTCTCGAAAAATTTTTGAACGTCTCTTTTATTCTTTTGCCGAACTTTCATTTTAGAATGGTAAAATTGAAAAGAATCTTATTTGATTCATTCGTAAGTTTAAAAAAAAAATCAGCATTTTTTAAATTTAGTATATTTTTATTTTTTTTTAAAATAAATAAAAAATAAACAAAAATATTTAAAGAAGTATAAGTTTAATTCAAAATAAATCAAATAAAGCTCGAATAATTTCGCAAACTAAACCGAGCTAAATATTTCAAAAATCGCGAAACAGATATAACTATATAATTCAATAACTAATTTACGTATTTGTAGTTTACGAGCGCCCGCTGAATATTTCAAGCGTATTAAACTTAAATTTTTGGCTATGAACTTTCCTAACTCATTTATCTATAAAATTAAACTACGATGAAAATTCAATATAAATGGCTAACTCAAACAATTTTAATGGTCCCAAAGTGTGAGAATTCATTCGTCATTCCCTATTCACTGGCTCTCGCCCTCCTGCCCTCCTGCTCCGACCTCCACTGCGCGGCGCTACTTCACGTAAATTTCAAAGTTTCAAGTTGCACATCGTTAGTCTAAATGCAATTTGACCTTTCATGCCGATAGCCTTTAATTATTATAACCAAAAGTTTTCCATTGCACATCATGTATATTGCCAAGTTCAAATATTAGCTACACGCGATTCACGCGAGACCCATAAGTATCCTCCTGTCGAAACTTATCATTTGAAGCTCTGCTAAAATACTGCTTGCAAATAAATTTGACCCCTAGGTACAGAGTGCGTGTAAGGTAGCGAAACAATATTTTATATCAGCATAGTCCCTGGGGACCGTTAAAGGGATGCGCTGCACCTGAAACCATTAAACCGATAAAATTTAATGTCTTTGATTAATAATGAAATAGATTTATCTACCAAGCTGGCTGGATAGTCTTCGTGCTGGTTACGGACAATTTTTGTGGCTACTTTTTAATTTACGATTTGAAATATAGAATAAATTGAATTAAATTAGCTGCTTGATAAATACCGCTTGCATATTTATAAAATTTGAGGTTACAAAAATTATTTTTATATTCTCAACTAAGACGGGCTCATAGAGAAAATTTATTTCGTCCGATAAAAGCCGCGTTTCGTATGTAAAATTTTAAAATTTACGACCAGCTGTTTAATAAGTTTATATATTACATAAATTCGTTATAAAGTCAAAGTTACGAGAGATAACATTAAAAATTTACCTGACATAAAATAATCTTCTAGCCAACTATCCAAACCCATAACGTTATTACCGAACCGGCGCACTTGGAGTTTAAATCCGCTGATTTTCGGAGCCACAAAACATCGTCGTTTCAGGCCGTATCAATAACAACGGCGTATAGCCCAGCGTAAAAGTCGGAAAACGTAAAACTCACCGGCAGAGAGCAAAAGAATACAGAGGCTCGCTTTTCTCGCGGCACGTGCACTTTATTTTTCAGGTGCGCGCCGACGAAACGAGCATAGCAAATGTCGCCAAGAACGTGTCCAAGCGAGCGAGCTCTCGCGGCTGTATCTCTGAATCGAATCATTTTCGCTGAATTTCACGCCGACATATTGGAAATCCGATCCTTGAGAGGCTCCCTGTGCGCGCGAGGGAGAGAAAACGACGGCAAGTGTGCTGGAAAGTGGTAATATTTTTCGCGCTCCTTTCCAGCCAGTGCCTCTCTCGCGCGCGCGCGCGCTGCCTCGCTGCTGGCCGGTCAGATAAAAGAAAAACGAATCGCGCGCTCTCTCGCTCGTCCCACGCTCGCGCAAACACTTTTATCGGCCCAGATGACGAGACTTTGGGGATTAGGAGAGAGCCATTGGCTGTTTGAAAAACGACTGTTTGCCCGAAACTGGCTCTTCCTTTTATTCGCTTTTTGCTTTAAACGAGCCATGATGTCTGGGGCTACTGTTATTTAACGCTGAATTACAATGCGTTGGTTATGAAAGCTTGTAATTTGTTATGATGCGAATTAACGAAACAAAGGGACGCTGACAGTGAATTTATGTAGCGCTCCATTAATCATGCATTGTATTTGAACGGTAAATTGTTAAACAGAGATAGGACGTTTTTGAAAAAGGAGAAAAATAAACACGGGCAAATTCCATAACTATCGAGCTCCGAAATCTTTGAATTCCTATGAAACTAACTGAAACCATTCGGGAGCGGAGTGCATGGATGTTTGGCGTGCCACTAGTATGCCACCCTGTAATGCTCATATATCAAAAGTCGCTTTTGTACTTATTTCAAACTTTTTAATAATAATACCATTCTTTTGGAGATTTCGAAAATTATTAAGAATCTGCTTTTCTAAAAGACTTTCACACACATATGTGTATACTTACACGCACACGCATGTATCAAATACACAGACAAGTACACAAACGGAGTAACAAAATTCTGAATTTTTAAAAAATTATGCAAAATTATGCAAAATTAATTAATGAAAGTGTTTGATCAATTATTAAAATTGACGATAAGTTTAAAATTAGTAATGACAAAGAAGATTAAGATCTCTTAACTGGTTAATAGTGAAGTAAAAAACCATGTTATAATAAAAAGTATATTCTTTTCTAATACACCTTTAAAATAGCTTGGCAATTTCATTACAAGAGAAATGCCCTTGACATATTGTAAATAATAAATAAGAAATAATTTAGTTAAACTTGTTTAAAAATCGATGATAAACAATTTAGGCCACCATTTTTCTAAAAATAACTTTATTTGATATTTGAAAGCTTTTTTTGATACGATGTATAAAGTTTATCGTGGCAATAACTACATGAAAGATAAATTATGCTGTATAAACCGTAGAGTAACATTTGAAATATTACTCAGATCGATCACTACATGTGCCTAAATAAGAGATTAAAAAAAAACCGAGTCGAAAAAAGGAAGAGTTCGTAAAAAGAACATGACTAAACTCAGCCGAAAGTCAAAGCCAGTACAGGACCCTTCATTTTTGCGACAGGTGATAGCCCTCAAACTCAATCTTCAGTGACTGTGCGCATTTTCCTTTCAAGCCGTGTCTTTGTAACATAATCGTCTGGACATGCAAAATTAGACACTATTCACACGTCGTACGTGTACAAATAACCCGATGACGAGCGCGCGATGACAAGGAGTAAATATAAGCTCCGTACACCTTGGTAAAAAAAAAAGTTTAATAATAGCGGTAGAATTTGAGCTTGAAAAATGTTGAGTATAAAATTCGTAAAATAAAATTCCAATATCACTCTGTATGTAGGCGCGCTCGTCGATTCTCGATTGGCAGAGCAACGTCATTAAGGATCCGAGCGAGTCTAACAAAGTCGAGCTCGGTCTCTCGAAGGCACTCAGGTCTAGAGTAAAGTTTGATAAACCGCGTTTTTCGATTTATATAAAGCAGATTCACCTTGGAGAAGGAAATAAGGATCCCGCGGCTCGAAGGGCGGCTGTGTGTGCTCGCTCGATCAGCAAATTTCAAATATGTAAGGGAAAGATTGAGAGCACGAGAGAGAGAAAATTGACAAAAAAGAGCGAATATATATATATATATTTGCTCGGCGGTGAGTTTTTATTCGCGGAGAGCAAAAGAGACGCGCAGAGAATGAGAGAGCGAGCTGGAAATTCAGTGTGTATATATCTATACAAAGCCTGTCGAATCTACATGCGCGGGCGCTTTGGGCCGTATAAGGTGAAAGCCGATTGACAGTGTGTGAGTCGGTATCCCGGGATTTAAGCAGCCAAGGGGCGCTCGCGCGCGTGTAAATCACGAGATAAAGGAGTAGGGCGGCCGAAAGGAATATTTTATCGCGAAATATGCTACCTACAGGGAGGCGATGAATGCACTTTGCGCTTGCCGCCGGCAGTGCTACTGCTCTGCTGGCCCTCTCTCTCTCTCTCTCTGCATGTATATGTATACATTCCGTGCGCTACTGGTTTTATAGCGGCGGCGGTGGCAGCGAAACCGCCTGGAAACAGAGTCGTAAAACCTTTGAAAAATTCAGTTCTCCGTTGAAGAGTGAGGGGGTGGGAGGTAACTTTGAGCGCGGGAAAGTTTGATCTGGCTTTGGTTGCGCTCCTGCCAATGCATATGCGCTTAAGGTCCGTCCGCTCACTCTCTCTCTCTCTCTCTCTCTCTTTCTCTCTGCTTATATGGACGATCGATTTAAATCTTAAAGCGTTGCGCTCGATATGCAATTTCTCGCAGCAGAAAGCGTGTATGAAGTTGTCTAATATAGAAGATTGTGGCAGCTGAAAAGAATGCTATTTTGCGAAATTCTTTTCAGAAAAAGTTTTTATTGATGATACATTTAAAAGGATAAATTTACGACCAAATAAACGATGTATCAATTATTCAAAGGGAAATGATATAAAACAGCAATCAAATATCTAAACATCTAAACATGTTTAAATAATTATTTTAAAATAGTTGATTGTAAATTTATTTAAATCTAATTAAGTAATCGAGTTGGACAAACCCTGGAAGAAATGATTCCATTTAATAGCTAGTTAATCGGTAGAAAAAATGGATTCAATGCTATTTCTTAACTTCTAACCATTTTAAATGGGCAAATTTCTACCAGGGAACTCAAACAAAATATTGCAAAATCATCCTGCATGTAAAATTACAAATGAATTAATGCACAAATATTCTAGATATATTGATAAAACCAATATTTTAAAATCATTTTTATAAATTACACATGCACCATATTTACAAATGCAAATCCATAGGAAAACTTTTGAAAGTACATATTTTTTCAAATGAATATATAAATCGTTTTTCTGTAAACAAATTTTCAAATTTGTCAAATTATTGCGCATTGGGATTGAAGGTTTTGGAAATTTTAATATTTTTATGCGTCAAAAAATGTTTAAATATATGAAAATAATTTTTTCTATAAAATGTTTTAGTGCTCATTTCTCATCAACACAGAGTTTAAAATTTAAAATTTCAAAGATATTAAATGAAAATTCAAATAATTTTGTTGAAAAATAAATTAAAAAGCACGTATTAAACTATTTTTTCTCTCAGTAAACTCTCAATATAATATCCTTCTTTAACATTTTTATCAAAATAGCTTAAATTAATGTATTTAATATTCTTTTACAAATTTATTAAAATATTTATGGAAAAATAAAAAATAAATTTTCGCTTATAACGCGCGTAGCCTCGGGTGTATCTTTATTTTCGGGGCACAATATATTTTCTGAAAAATTACTTGCACATGTACGCGTTTGTGTACGCGTTCTCGTACAGATTATGTAAACACCGGTGAAAATTGCGCGTGTTTTCGTTTAATATCGTGAAATAAAAATGCCGTAATTATAGTGACCAAAGGTCTCTTAGAAAAAGCATGTTATTCCTCGTTACAATGGCCCTCTATATCCTTTAGGTAGTATATGAAAAGCGAATGATTTTAAAAGTCACACAAACACTATTAAAAAAGTTTTCCCTGTATATACTTGTTGAAACTTTTAACGAAGTTACAATTGTTGTTTACTGGTAGTCGTGGGATTATAAACTCGTTTGTTACATATAACGATAATACATGTATGCAGTATGAATAAAACTTTCCTCTTCTGAATTCCGCTGTAATTGAATGTAACATTGTTCTGCCCGATTCGTATGACAAAAAGATTAAAAATCCTTTAAACAAGAATTTCTAAAAATTCAACGTATGTTATTTCAAAATGAATACGTTTTATTAATATATAAAATATTTGAAAATTTCTGCCTACATTTCTACGCTTAGCTTGCAGTTTAGTGGGTGGTTCGTCGAGTAATTTTGTCGAATAAATAACAAACTTTGGAATTAAATATTGATTTGCAATTAATATTGTAATTTGACTCTCAAACAATCAAATCAAATATCTAATAACTGAGCTAAAGTTTAATTTACTGCAAAACTTTCATACGGAATGATCCATTGATTTATAATTGGTGATTTCACGACAGAAATTTATATTTTCATTATTCCAATTCAAAATTGCAAGAATGCGCATCCAGTCGCAATATACACTATAGAAGATTGAAAACCAATAAATCTCGCAATTCAAAAGTTACAATATTTAAAATATCACAAATTTCATTACACTCCCTCACAGAACTCAAAAAAACATCCACGATTAAAAAAAAAAAAGTGCACAGCTGGGACGCAATTAGGTCAGCGAAAATCTTCGTCGAAACGGCAAAAGTTTAATTTCGGCAAGTCAAAATGAAATTTAATTCGAAAAAAATGTCGAACTACTCTCAAGGGGGAAAAGTTGTCTGGCTTGACGCTCGAAGAATGCGAAATTGTTGCATTCTCCGTAGCGGAAAAAGAAAAAGAAGAACGACGCGCCGCTCGCATCGACTTCGAGCCGCTGCACAGGAACAGGCATTCTTCAGCGTCTCCCCGGAGCTCGGCGCAGTGCCTACGTCAAGACTCTGCTGTCGATGCGCCGTGACGCGACACGGGACAGATATAGAATAGAGCTGCCACTGCGGCTGCGAAGTGTCTGAGGAATTCCATAAACATTTTCTTAAATAAATAGGGAGACGCAGCGGGATGTATTAAAAAGTCAGGATTTGATCCGGTGTCGCGCTGAATAAATCCTTGCCGATGGGGGAAGGCGTCAATTTTATTACAGTTATTACCGGGAGAGGAAAACATACATTTCTCGTGCCGATATTTTGGTAAAGTAGCGAATCTTCCGCTTTAATAAGAGAGAAAACTTTAAATATAACTCTTAAATAAAAAAAAAAAAAAAATTCGGTACGCCGGCGCTTATTTATTAACTTGTCCAAAGAAAGCAGGCGGCCAGCCGCAGAGTCGTAAATTTTCTGGTTAGCGAAAATTTTGATTTATCTCCACGGAGAGGATCATGAAAATCCGCGACACAGCGCGAGTCGGGCGTGTAAAAAAAGCTCGTGGCCCGGGGGCTGCTCTCGCACTAACGGCGAAAGATACATGCCCCCTAATCGATTACACGCACCTGATATCATACGGCTCGCTTTTCCAAGAGAGAGAGAGAGAGAGAAAGAGAGTCGCTTGTATCTTTCGAATCTCATTTCCCAGGCTAGCACTGTAACCCCTTATATCGATAAACTCTCGCTTGTCTCTCTCTCTCTCGCTCTCTGTGCTTGCGAGCTTGCGCGCGGGGGCGACTCGATCGTGCTGTAAGCAACGGGGATCGAGCCGCGAAGAGTAAAGCCGCTCTCGTACATGATCGGAAGAGAAGTTTTATCCATGCCATGCGCGTCTGATCGAGCACGTAACGCGGTAAATTCGGTTCCGGTAACACGAGACGCTTC
Source organism: Eupelmus urozonus (assembly GCA_900480035.1). NCBI lineage: Eukaryota > Metazoa > Arthropoda > Insecta > Hymenoptera > Eupelmidae > Eupelmus > Eupelmus urozonus. Next base: position 42,260 of record UELX01001240.1, read on the forward strand.
CCCCGTGTGCGCGCAAGCTCGCCAGTCAGCCGGCTCTCTCTCCCTCGTCTCCTATTTATGGCGCCATAACCGATCGGTGCGCATGTATGTGTGTGTGTGTGTGTGTGTTAGGAAAGCGCGAGCGAGCAAGCTCGCGCTTCCGGACGTAATAAAGCTTAATTACAGTACGGCTGCACGCGGCTTGCGCGCAGGCCAAAATAATGTGGATGTATGAGTATAAGCGGCCCCAATTTCCTAACAATGCAGCTACCGGCTGCTGCTGCAGCTACTCCTGCTTTCATGTCGATGCGGCAAGAGAGCTAGGTGTTAAGAGAATGCGAATTATAAGGAATGAGCGCGCGGAGAGAGAGAGAGAGAGAGAGAGAGAGAGAGAGAGAGAGAGAGAGAGAGAGAGAGAGAGAATGAAAGAGAGAGAAGGAGAAAGAGGATCGTTAGCTTCACCTCGGCTTTCCGCCCGCTAACAGCTCGGGCGCTGATCCCCCATTATCGTCTTATTAATCCGGCTGCACGGGCAATTGAATTTAATGCACCGCCTTACAGATGTCTTCAGCGCTGCGCTCTCTCGAGAGAGATAGACCTGTAATTAACTATAAATGGAGAGGAGGGGCTCGCGGAAAAATGGTTTAACCGTAAAGTTGGCTGTATCGATGCTGCCGCCGCTTAAATACTTGCTGGATTCCGGCATTAGCGGATTATTCTATTCTATATAGAGCGGTGTGTATAAATGGGCAAATGAATTAGCTATTTGGGAAAGTTATTTTTTATCGAATTTTTATGTGACAAGAAAATATCTATAGAAAATGTTGAATGAAAACTCGCATGCCTTTTCTAAAATAATTTATTAATATTTTTAAGTTCACACTCAGAAACTAAAGAGCAAGGTTCTTAATTTGTTTGTGCTTTTTTCCATACGCATAAGTTAGCTTGAATATTTTAATATCAATTATCGGAAAATTTTTCGACGTCAAGTCGTTGTTTAAGCTAAGAATAGCATCGTCACGTCGACAGATTTTCGCAACATTAGAAATTAAATATTCCAAAATAGGCTCCTCCATTTTCTATAATAAGGATTTTACATCGTCTTAACCTAACTACCTACAACTATGCGAGTATGTGTGCAAATTGGCTTGTGCGCTCATGATCTGAAGATCTATGTCGAAGCATACATCTATGCAGGTACAAATTTTCATATGAATGCATACGTCTACTTGTGTAGAATCAGAGATTGGGTTTAATCTTTCCTATTGTTCCTTTTGCGAACTCAAAGCAAGGAATTACTCTAATATATGTCTGCCTAAAAGTGTGAACCGCACCGACTGTTCATCTATAATATAGCGCAGAGTGATAAAAAATCTTAAAAAGATTAAATCAGGCAAAAAATTTCACCTTTTAAAGTATTGACATTGAAATTTTATGATATTTTTATATTAATAACATGTATCAAAAAATATATTTCTTTTAATATTAATTTCTGAAACTATGTATTATACACAAATTTGATAAAATATTTCTGATTGACTTTTACTTCATTCTCTTTCCGAAATTGAGACCGTCATAGAATTTAGCAGACTCTGAAAAAATTGCGTGATGCCATCATCTGAATTTTTTATACAATAGGTTTTCCCCATTTTCGTACCTAAAAAATTCATGTACACATGTGCGCTGAAAACAACGCCCCGTGGTACTCTGGCAAAAATATGTCTTAATTGAATAACAATATTTCGTATATTCAAACAATTATTTTCTTCATCTTTTCAAAACGAAACGAAAAATTACTTTTATCAAATCGTTAAATCAAATACTTAGTTACCTTAATTACTTACAATATTTTCTACGCTCCACTCGTCCATCCTTTGTTTGCGCAGCCATAAAAATTACTCCTCGCTCGAAATCTTTTTTTCCAAATTGAATTTCCACTGGATCCAACAAAGGAAATCATTTTAATAAATAAAAAAGATCTAGGTTAACGGCCGCATCCTTAAGTATGATTGTTTCTGCAAGTACGGCCGTCATAAAAGTAAAGATCAAGTTAAAGACTAAGTTTCAATTATGTCAGCGTCGCGCGCGAGTTCCATTTTTCCCTTTTTTAATCACCCCCAGCGCTCCTGCATCAACGAAGGCAATCTACAATAACCTCAGAGCAACTGACCGTCACGCACTGAATATCATAAGCCGACAGTTTTCACGATCCCCGGCGCGCAGTTAAAAGAGCGTAGGTGGCCCAGGGATTGTATAGGAAGAGAGTAGCGCAAGAGCCAGCCATTCGGCATTGTACTTAACGTCGTAAAGCTCAAACTGGCCGGGCAGACATGGATTTAATACTAAAACTGTATATAACGGAACGACGTTAAGCGCTAATGTTAACCTCTGCCCGGCAAATAATGAAATTTTGCGCAAACCAGTGCGCAGCGGCAAAGGGGGTTGAGTGAGTAAGAGAAGGGGGGGATAGGTTGAAGTGGCGGCTGGAGCACCGGACGTAAATAGATAAAATGCAGACATTGAAATAAAAATTCTGCGATAAAAGTGCTCTTCGGGTTGAAACGTTCAGGGGAGAGCGCGCTCTTTTTTACAGCTTCTCTGTTATACTTGGTTGAGCATCAAAAATATTCTATTCCGCGATGCGATCTAACGGTTTTAAAAAATGTAATCATTTTTCGTTATTGAATAGTCAAGATTGCCTATTGGCTTGCGCCTTGATTTTTTTAAAGGGGAACTTCCTGTACATTTCCATTTCCGTTCTGATTTTTTTATACCCGTTTCCGCTCTTTGTTTATTGCCGCTTCAAAATTTATTTCGAGAACTTTTAACCTTTTTCCGTTTTAAATTGTAAAAAGATTTTCTCGTACCGATCTCTATAATGATAATTCTAAACTTACAACTAACAAACGTTTCGATAACATCAAAGAAACGAAATTACTTTAAACGTTTAGAGTACTTTGAAGCGAATATTACTTACAGAGAGATAGTTTATCAAATTTAATGTTCTAAAATTGGAAAGTTTGTTTCTAACAAGTAGTAAATGGCCTCGTTGGCTGGAAGGCTCTCTCTCTCTCTCTCTCTCTTCCCTCCGAGCAGTTTCACTCTCCAATCAATAAAGTTGGCTGCAGAAGCTGCTTAAAAGCCACTGGAATACGACGATAAGGCGGCATTCCCATTAGAGCTTAATACCCTGCGAAACCTCCTGCGTGCCGCTGCAATTGAACGGGTATATATACTAGATCGCGAGCCTCACAAATTTACCTCATGGTCGCTCCGATCAAATGTCTTGTAAAATCCTGCCACAAATATACGGAGACAGCAATTTATTGATTGATGCCATCTTCTTTAATCGGATCATTCCAATAACAATTCTACGTATATTCAATTTATCAACATTACAGCCTTAATTGCATCCAGGAGGGCAAAAATAAATTCAATTGACATTTTGAATTTTGCTCTTTCAAAACTTGCTTTTATTCTTAAATCACTCTCATTAGTGTTTTTAATGAAGTACATTCAAGCAAACTCAAAGGACGCAAGAAATTCACTCCGAAATTACATAATTATTAATACACTTTAAAACGTACTGCTCAAGACCTCTCGCAGTTTCATGAAAACTTGCATGTTTATCGTAAAACACTAATTATCTTTACCTTCCTATTTAATCCATTAATATCAAGAATAAAAAGAGCCGCTGATTTATGAAGCCCAGTACATAAACGAGGCGATATTGTTTCCCCGAGTTTCCTATTGCTCCCAGCTGAAGCTGTTATTCACGCGGCTCTGGCATTTGGCAGAAATCAAGAGCCGCCGTGGGAGGGACACTTGAAAATTCAGAAACAAGGCAAACTTTGGCAGCCGTAACGGCGTCTGGGGTACATAAATACCGGCGCTATAAACTCCCTGAAAACAGTGCTATTTTAAGCTGCCCGCCAGAGAAGAATTTAATAATCTTAAAGAGCGCGTATAGCCCGTTCATTCATTACCAAGCTGAATGCCGAGTCTACTTATTTACTCCCTCCCTCCCTCTCCTCTTCTTTACGCACGTACACGTAAGAATGGCATCCTTCCTCCCAGCGCGAGCTATAGAGATCCTCGCTCTCGCTGGCGGCCCGCGGAGACCTACTTTCCATCCATCCGTCGACTTAAAGCCCGTCGCCAGCAGCCGGTATATTTGATGGCCGTAATTAAAGTGGAAAGTGAATAGTCATGTTTGCGCGAATCCCCCCATCGGGCGACGTCCTCGCTCGCTCGCTCGCGCACCCGCATTTCGTCTCTCCTTTCTTTTTCAAGCTCGCACCACAGCGCACCGGGCTACTGTCCCTCCATCTCACGCAGCCGTGGCGAATGATTAACGCGCCCTGGGCTGCCGGCGCTTTCTACAAGGAATAATTAATAGCGCGCGGAAAATGTGTCCGGGACCGAGGCGCTAAGAGTCGCAGCTTTTCATCCGGACGGTATTATACGCGCAGGCTAGTTGTCCTAGAGGAGGAAAGTTGTTAGGCCAGGGTAACGAGAGAGAGAGAGAGAGAGAGAGAGAGAGAGAGAGAGAGAGAGAGAGAGAGAGAGAGAGAGCCCCGGTACTCGTAAAAAATTTAGCGGGAAAGAAAAGGGAAAAAAAGCAGCCGGCTGGCTGCGGGAGTAACAAGGTGATACATTTGGCTGGCAAGCGCGAAGCTTTTGGCTTAGCTTGGCTTTCGAGATTCTCGAGGTGGCTAAGTGTCGCTTAGGATATTGCGGCTGTGTCCGCGCGCGCTCTCTATAAATTTTCGATGTTTTATTGGACGATGCCGGGGAGATGAGCGAGCATAGAGTGCGTGAAAGTTTTAGGGCCGAACTTTAAGTCCTTTGTTTTTTTTTCGCATTTTTTTTTTTTTTTTAAGACGATGTAATAAATAACGCGCTGGAACATAAATTTTTTCGAGGGGCGTGCTTCAACAAGTAAAGTTTTGAAAATGTAGGTAGCTCCACGTGTAAAATACGAGCTTGGGAAAAATCTTCTTGCTTTTGTTTGTGCATTTTTAAAGTCGCTGGAAATTGCAGTGGTAGAAAAATTAGTGTCAATATTTTACAAGATGTTGTTTAATAAATTTGACGCGAAAAAACTTGAGCCCTCGCTATTCTGACTTTGATGCGCCTGTATAGTAAGCTGATTTTCACCAAAAATTTCATGAAAAATATAGAAGATGATCTAAGGCGCTTACGCGTCGAAAAAGAAATATAAAATTTCTCAATTTTCGATAAAATACGAAAAGGGTATTTTTAAGGAAGCAATCAAAATTCTAATCTATCATATTTATTCGATTACTTTCGCCGTCATATCACGTCATATTAAGTTACATCGATGCTCTCAGTCGAAAAAGACTATTACTTTCTGACGTTTCTTCGATTTATCTAGCTGTCGTTTCTTGTAAAGCTTTAAAGTGTTCCAATGATGTATAAAATTAGCTGACAAAAAATATATCAGCTCTCCTTCACAGCGTTTTGTATTTTACATTTCCCCGAGGAAGCCCTTTTATATTTTACTCGCTTCGCTGGACACTTGAAACCCTGCTGAATGCCGTATTCATGTTATATTGAAAACATCATTATACAAAAATGCATGAAATTCTTGTTAGATAAAAAATCAATACTATTGAAAATTACTTGCAAAAGAGTATACATTTTTTTAATACATTTAAAGTTTTTTAACTTTATTTATTTTCGAAAAGTCCGAAACGCCTAACTTTTAAACAAGAAACACTAACTTATGTTACGGTTTTTATTATCCGGATTTAATTATAAAAAAGGTGGAAACGCGCTATCGTGTGGATTCGAACCCGGGCC
>UELX01001241.1:0-48038 GCA_900480035.1 Eupelmus urozonus
TAAAGGTCGCCAGTTAGCAGTTAAATTAGCTAATTTATTTTAAAAAATCGCTAGTTATTCGCTAGTTTTATAAAAACTCGCGAAAAACTAGCCAGTTTATCTCCTCAATTTCTACCAGAGCATTGGTGGGGCTTAAATATATAACTCATTATTGAGGCCTTAAATAGATTAGGCATTAATAGGTCTCTTTTCAACCTACTGCATCAATTATTTTGTTAAAAAAAGTATCTTATTCAATGGCACGTAATATTTATTAGAGCGATAAGCAATACGGAATTTTAAATTGAGCACTCAAGTGAAAAGCCTGCATGTACATCGATTTAACAGTATTCAAATCAGCAGCGCGAAGACTTAGGAGCGTCGCTGCGCTAAACGTCTTTATTTTACATAAGACACCTTCTTCGTGCCTACCTCTATCTTTTATGTCCCAAGATCACTTTCTCTAAAAACTTTGAGCAACTATTAAAAAGATATTTTATATTTATATGGGATCATCTTATTCATTAAAATTGTTTCAAAGTGCCTGCTTTACATCTTTTTAATATACAGTTAGAGTTTATTTCAACTATCGTAAAAGAATATTGCGAAACTTTCACTTGAACATCTTTGAATAATTAAGTTTAAAATAATCTTGAGTAAATATTGTTCTCTGTTCGATACAATACGACATCAATCAGTTCTGAAACATGTATTTTTTGCTAACTATTCCTACTTTTGCAAAATGTTTATTTTATTCCAAGTTATTTTTAAAACTTATTAGTAAATTAATTAATTTAAATGACATGTAATCATTCGTAAACCGTTTATTATATGCTTTTTTCGGCCACTAGAGATTTTATGGAGATGTGTCAAACTATTAGTAACTAGGACGTATGTACAAACTAAATTGTACGTGTTACTTGTCTTCTAATTGCATTGAATTTTCATGAAAACGAAACAATGATCTCATTAAAACACTGAATAGTTTGTACATTTAATAAGAAAATTCTGTGTATTAGATCAATTTATTCAAACATAACTTTTAAAATTCATATAAATATTTTGATTTGCAATAAACTAACTGCAACAACAACACTTTCTTAAGAAATACACATAAAAAGAAATACAATAATCAATATCCTTACCTCGAGTGCCTCGGGCAGACTGTTGAAGCTCAAGTTAACGAACTTGATCTTGGGCATGTGCCTGAGTATCCCGAAGACTTCGTCCCACTTTGACAATTTGTTTTGGGCTAGGTCGAGCTCCTCGACGTTGCGGCACTTGCTGCGCAGTTTCTCGTCGTCGGCGCCCGCGCACTCGATATCGCAGTCCTGGAGCACCAGCAGCGCCGGCACCGTGTGCCTAGGCGACTTTTTGGGAATGAAAATGCTGACCGAGAGGGCAGCACTGCGGGGCGAGCCGCTCAGGGCAGGTGGCTCCTGTTCGTCATCTGTGAGGCAGCAGTCAGCCGGCGTGTCGCCGTACTTCAGCTCCAGCGCTTCCAGCAAGGACGGCATCTTCACTGCATTCTGAAAGGAGAATAAGGTTCTGGTTAAAGGTGGGATTTCTTCAATTTATTAACAAAACGTACTTTAACCAAAAACGACATTGGGAATGAATGACTTTTACATAAGATCATCTACATGTTTTTGACAATATATATGCTAAGCAATGCTAAAATCACATAAAAAAAATTAAGAAGAAACTCAAAAAGCTTGGCTTGCACTTTAAACCTTAATTGATTGAAAAATTGTCGGACCAAAGAACGAGGGAAAAGATAGGCACATTGACATCAAAATCAAGCCCAGTACTATTGTCTGCGACTCGAATGGATTTAAATAGATTATTTCACCAAATGCAATGTTCAGTGTGTATCGTAGATGAGTTATAATTTAAAAATATTGAAACTAGAGTCCAATTACGATTGTTTAGCATATCTTACTAAAATAGATTTTAAATTAATTCTCAAAGCATCGTAGAATCAAGTATTGGAGTATAAATGGAACCTAATTCGAACGAGTCTTAAGGATAAATTAAAATTAAAAATTTTCTATTTGGGTATAATATTTGTAAATTGAAATATTTAGATAGAATGATCAAATACATGCTTAAAATTTCACTTGTTATAATGAATAAATACAGTGCCAACCTTAAAATTACTAAAATGTATCTGGTTTAAATAAAAGTAATAAATATAATTATATGTATACAAATCTCTCATATTTGGCTGTTTAAAAGTATTTAATTAATTGGTAAATTAATTATATACGAGAAGCTTAACTCTTTGAAATAAGAATTTAGAAATCGAATTTATATTATTCTTAGTGCTTGATTATAGAGTCTAATAAAAAAACTCTCTACTAAACTTATAATAATATACGTTTATATAAGTTTCATTTATATTCTAAGATTTTTATTTGATACGCACTTGGTATCATGATAAATTAATGAAGACGGAATATATGACTTACGCTTTACAAAAAAAAAAATTTTCATGAACTTATCTGTACAAAAGATCCATGACATTTTTCAATTGACTATAAAAATATTTATATTTGTAGATGATTTTATACACTTACAAACATTTATGAATACAAAACCATTTTTAAGTAGTTTGTATGAATCTAAAGATTAATATGTATTGGTACAGTGAAATACAAACTTATTTTATAAATAAAATCCAATTACTAATTTTTTATAGAGGTAATAATATATTTCTTTTAAGACGATTTCTTTTTTTTTAAATAAACACTGGATCATGTGACTGGTACGCGGCCAGAGATTAGATTAGCTAAGATTAGATTTGTTAACGAAAATAAATCAACATTTTCTTAGCCAACCATATAATTAATAAACATTCAATAAACACACGTTAATTTTTCATAAAAAGAGATATAACAAATATATAAAAATATAAATTTGATTAAGGATTACATATTATACCTAATAATATCTGCATATCTGTTTCGATAAAAGCCTAAAGCGACTAAACATTACACAATTTTCAATCAATGAAACTTTTCATCTTGTAAGGCAAATAATACATAGAAATATATCTAACCTTTAAATGATAAGTATACCGTGACCCTTTTGAAGAAGCATTAGCATATTGCATAAAAATTGAATAATCCATCAAACACGCTCCTCCGATTATTATTCAATAATCCGCATGATTTTCTCCTCGACTATCAAGCAAAAAGTAATCCTCGATAATGTATGCATCGACCGTCGTGTGGATAGATTGCAATGTGACGTCACAAAAAAGTAAAATTTATTGAATCCAGATTAGCAAGGAAGTAGGCTTACGTCAGTAAGCAGATAAGCTAGCAATGTTTTCAAAAAATTTTAATAGAAAATGAACGTTTTGTAAGAATAGTTAGAATTTTCAAAATATTTATATCTATAAAATTTGTATTTGTATGTTTAAATTTTAAATACAAGGTTTTTCAATAATTCTTTTTATAATAATCTTATGTATACTGTTATAACAATATTTAAAAATTATTGTTGAATTGCATGTTTGGAGACACGAGAAACAAAAGAGAATTTAGCATTCAAGGTCTATACATTGTTCAACTCAGTGCAATAGAAAATGATTGATTGTAGTTGATATATGGATAACTGAATTTCATATTCATTTTTATAATATAATAAGTACGAATCTAAATGATATTAAAAATAACAATTTTTCTTAGATTAATGCAGTGATGTAATTTAACATTTATGAAAATTTTTAAACAAAAAGAGATAAAATTTGTTTTAATCACATTATTTTCTTAAAAATAAAAAATCTTTACTGTTATTTTGATTCTTTTATTTTAAACGTTCCATATAAAATCTAGGTTTATATTATCACATAATAATAATTATCAATTCCTTTTAATCCTTACAAACTTAATTATCAATTTTCAAATAACTACACGTCATTACAAAATTCCAACGCAACAAAGCCAAACTTATACCATCAAAATTTGCTTCAAAAGAAAAAGCATATAATACTCGCGTTCCCACAACGTGTAAGTACATAAACGCAGTCGTAAAAGTACCGGAGTCGCTCGAAATTTCGCGTCTTTTCCCCGACTTTTCTCCGCGCAATAGTAAACTTGGCTGAGTATGCTCGCATCGCACGAGCAGCGAACAACGTTACAAATTGCCGCGTGTCTCTGGCCGTTCTCCTTTCTCTCCCTCTGACTCCTTTGTTCCCTGTATTTTTGCAGCCCGCATGTCCTCTTTGCCCGACTCGAGCGATCCTTTTTCTACTGCGGCTTGTGTGTCACTGTAATGCTCATATGGAGATACGTTTGAATTGTGTCTGGATTTTTTGTTGTTAATCCTAGACACTGATGTTTTCACTTTGATGGTGATGCATTTGGTTTTTGAAGTTAATTGATTATTTTAGGAGTAGATATTTAATTTAAATTGGGTTTAAAATGTTAGGATACCTATTAATTTATTTCTGAGTAAACATAAGTTTTAAATACAAAATGCTGTAAGGGTAAGAACCTCTTGTTATCTTAGTCTTATATGCATTAAAAAATGAACATCGTCTTTGTTCTCGCTAATTTGAAATTTCATGAAAATTCGACGTAGTCTGAGTAAAATATTAAAATATAAATAAAAAGGACTTCCCTTTCTTTGATTATTAGTCATTGGGAATGATTTGCAACTTCAGATTCGTCTACAGCCACGCTCAATTCGTGAATAAATTTTGCGCACAATGCACTCAGAAAATTTCGTTCCTCATTGTTTATTTATTAAAAAGTTTTGATTGCTCCGAAAATCACGAATCATCGACTTGACTAAACGCAAAAGAAGACAATACAACAACACAAATAAAACTGCAAAAACAAAAATTCATCAAAGCCGACCCAACAACCAGAATATTCTCGGAAGGAGCCAAGCACCGGCAACGAAGCCTCATTATCTCCAATCTCACGAAACATTTAGAAAATATGCGGTAACGAGCGTAACATTCAACCGATCTCAATCCCCCTTATCCCACCGCGAAATCAACAACCCACATGCCTAACCACCAGCCAATCCCTCAAACCAAAAGAAAAAAATCCTCGAAAACACAGGCGAAAAAAGGCATTCCTTACAGCAACATCAGCGGCTCTGTTACACGCGATCGGCGCGTGGGCGAGGCGACTAGAGAGAGAGTATATACCTCTCTCCCGCGAGTCTGCCGCGACCGGTTCCCAGCTGCGAGCCTGCAAAAAGACAATGGCGCGACCTTAGCGAATATGGTCAGACCAGATTCTACGTGTGCGCGCGTATACGTGCATCTGTTATTCCAGACAGCGAGCGGGCTCGATTTTTGCGATGTTGAGAGAGAGAGGCCTTAACGTCCTGGAGAAGGTTAAGAGAGACTGATGGGAGTTGGGGACCTTTTTTGGGGCGCTGGCTAATGGCGCTGTTTGTGCGATTGCCGGTGAGGATGGTTATCGAGAGCGAGCGTAGGATGGAAGCTAGGGTGTTTGTTTGTGGTTGGTTATGGTTGATGTGGGATGGGTTGGGTTATGGCAGAGATTTTCTGATGTTATGAGCGAGTTGGCTGTCTGGTTGGTTTTGTTTATTACTGCACTGTTAATGGATAATATGCGTTAGTTTGACGGGATCAGTAATAAGTTTTTCTTACGGATTCTTTATTTGCAGAAAGCATATAAACAGTTTTATTAAGGTAAAGAATTCATAAAAAGTAAAGACTTATTTGCTGCGTAAATAATTAATTTTTTAATTCCATGAACGAACCAATCGTCATATACATAATCGTAATCCGAAAAATAAATAGTAAGAAACTAAGTAAGAGAGGTACCGTTGTGTTATGAAGGCAGCACGCGTAGAACAAGATATAGCGTAAGAGATAAACGCGGATATAAGTCAGCGCAGGCGGCTGATTAGATCCGCGTATGACGGCCGTACAGTAAGCTGCATAAGTGCTGTGTCGACGAAGACCTAGATATACACCTCGCGAAAGCCACAAAATTCATTATCGTTGCGAGAAAAATCTGCTTTACCGACTGTTTCATGTTCATTTTTTATCGCAAGTTCGAGATTATGACTTTTGATACAATAAATTGCTTATAATCGAGTTCTCTTGAGTAATGTTACATTGCGAATAGGCATAAGTATTTAGGAATTTTGGTTTTTAATTTCAAATTTTATGATTTTGATAAATGTCTTTGAACATTGACTTCTATAATTTAAGAAAAGAAAACGTGTATTTCAATGATTTATTTTGATCGCAAAATCTCGTGTATGAAGGTATTTGATTTGTGAGTTATTTATAGTTCTCAAAAGCTATTCTGAACTTTAAAAGACTATGACTAAAATACTACCAACACAAGAGCTCTGATATTCGTATAAATCAAACTTCGATATAAGTCCTCTTATTTTGTGCTAACAAGATTGCATTCAGAAATCTATTTCAAGAGAATAGTATTATTTATTGGTTTATTAATATTCCATTACGGAAAAAACACTCAAGTTCAGTGTTGTTTATGATATTAATACTTTATACAGCTTTTATGTCATTTTATGTGCTTCAATTGATACTCAATTTCAATTGTTTACCATTAACGAGTTTCAATTGTTCTAGTAAAATTACTACACTACCATAAACCTATTTTTTTTTTAAATAAAAAATGAAAAACGGAATTAGTAATTCTAAAAAATGTTATTAAATACAACTCTTGTCACTATGAATTTTCAGTTTATCAACGAATCAATCCAATCTTATTAACGCTTCTTTATACTATGTCTAAATGTCAGTATGTATTATTTTCATCGCATTAAAGGTACAACCTCAATATTACTAAGCTCTCGTTCAGAATAAATCAATATAAAATAATAAATCGGTCAAAAGTATTTAAGATTTTAAACTGAACTATTACCATGTCAGTGCATACTAAGCACGAGTAATCTACCGTAAAATTCAACCCTATTCAGATCAGAATTTAGTCCAAATCCTTTGACGTCGACTTGGTCTCGAATATTCGAAAACCTAGATACTTAGCGATCTACGTGCTAATGTTTACATATGATAAGTAAGCGTAAATTGCCGTACTAAAGGCACATAGAAAGTATTATAAGTTCATCGTATAACATGAAATTTGAAAAGAAAATATGCATACATTTTGATACAGGAGAAAATGTTGTATAAGAATTTAAAAACTAATGATGCCGCCGATCAAACAAGCATTTAGCAGCTGATCTTCTAAACATATGGAACACTTTCATTAAACTCTCGAAATCTATAGGCACTTGCGCGCATGCTGAAGCGTGCACGAAACATGATGTTTCAGTGTTCAAACCGATGATTAAACTTGTAAACAATCAATTACAATGAAATTCCTCTAAAAACTATATTTATCTAATTATAAAGTAACAATACCAAAGAAACAAACTCTTCCTTACAAATAGATTCTTACTCCCACACTAAACCCAACTTCAATCACAGTTTCATTATCACATCGCAATTCGCACAACAGGTCCATAACCATCAAAACAAACCATCAACCACATCTCTAAACCAGCATCAGACTCTAAACTCTCTCCTTAACCATCCCATTACAAACAATCCTTACGAACTCCCAAAGCCTAAACCCAAACTCCCCCCGCGCGTAAAGCTCCATGCACACCGTACACCCACAGCTACTTAAAGCCTCCACTTCCACGAGAACCCACACACAGGCACGGACACACACACACGTGTCCGACATAGGCCAGCGTCGGAGAGCGCTGCTCCTACGTAATCGCGATCGGTTCAACGGCCATGCGAAATTAACTTTCTCTAGCTCGCGCTCGCTCGCTTCTAGGCTCTCCGCGCTCGCGCGAAAGTCGCATCGCCAGCTCTCCAAGCGCGCACGTGTGCGAGTCTCTGTGTGTGCTTTAATGCGGAGCAGAGGAGGAAGAGGGGATGTGTATCGCGATCTGCTGTTGTTGTATGTGCGGAGGATGTCGAGCGAGAGGTATATTAAGAGTGAATGGCCGATTATGGATGGAAAATTTTTTGTTTTTTTTTTGGATGGGGTGGTTTTGGGGATGTGTGAAGGTGGTGGGAATTAGGTTGTGGGGGATGCGTGGTGAAGATGGTATATTTTATTGGGATTTGTTTATTTGCAGTGGATTGATGGTTGTTCGATTTTGGAAGAATCGTTATGTAAATAGATTGAAATTCAGTTGAGTGGATGTATTGGAACGGAGCAAATTATATTAGCATTGAGAATGTAGTTGAAAAAATCGTGATATCGCACGTCAATGTTAATAGTATACTAGCAGTCTTGGGCTTTGAAAGCTTCATTTTCATTTGAAATTATGCACTTTTTAATTAGGTTTTGGCTAATATGGATTGATGATAAGTAACTTGCATTAATACACCAATTATTTTATAGATGTGTAAGAAACGTACATACACGTACAGTAAATGTTATAGTGACTGAACAATTCGTCAGATATATATGAACTAGTCTATTACGTCAATTCATCAAATTCACTTTTATTCAGAATGAATATTTGAAAACCTTTTTGGAACAGTTTCAAACGTTATTTATTATTCAACTCCCCATTCCCAGGAGCCAAATCCACCAAAAAATAACTTCTGCAACAAAACTGCAATAAAAAAACCATTCCGACCATCACCCACAAACAAACGCATCATCCCACACCACCAGCCTCGAAAATCCATTTTCGATCCATTACATAACCACCTCCATCTTGAAACCCACCAACCAATCCATCAAACCATCCACAACCTATAAAAAAACGCAACACCGCGCATCTCAAAACTCCGTCTTCCACAAAACGAGGCCCGCACTCAATTAACGAAAGGCACGAGAGCCGCCGCTAAATCCGGAAAATCGTGCGGCCTTGACCCTGAGAGGAGCGGATGGAACCGGAGAGCCGCGACCCAGAATCCAATTGCGGCCGAAATGGAGCCGAGAGCCGCCCGGAAGACGCGCGGGGAGGATAAAAAAAAAGAACCTCGAGGTTACGCGTGCTGAGTGTGTGTCTAACGCGGTGGCGTCTTGTGTTTTTTTGGCTTTGCAGATGCGAGCGTCGTGGAGTTTTATTTGTAGGTGGATGGGGAAAGGGAGAGAGGAAATTGGTACAGTAGGATTTGTTTACTTTGTTGCGCTTTGGGACTTTTTGATGTGAGGTTTTAACTGGTGGTCGGGAAAGATATTGGTTTGTTTTTGCGCGCTGGTTTTGACGGGTAAATGCGTTTTCTGACCTGTGGTTTTTTTCGTTTTGGCTTGAAATAAAGTTTTAGAGCGGATGGAGAGCGTTTTATTTTTGCCGCGTAATTTTGTTTTGTGTGAGTTTTGTTTTGTGAAAGATATTTGAATATTTTGGTTTAGTTTTGATTCGTATTTTTCAATGTTTAAATAAACGAATATCAAGATTGTTGAGAAAAATGTATCTTTTAATATTAGATAAGATGATTTATTACTATTAATTGAATAGCAGATATGTTCAATTTTTATCGTAAATATTAAATTTATTTGGGTCTTTCAATTATTTACGTATTTACTTCGTGTTCAAAAGTCAATTTATTGCTTTTAAAATAAACGAGCAATAAAAGTAGAACGCGCTAAAGACATTTATTTCGATCGATTAAGGAACTGTCTTCTGTAGAAGTAGATAATGTACGAGATTGGTAAGACGGGCATAAATTATCTACTCGAATTCTCGCTTGAAAAAGGGTCAAAGTGTGCGCTAAATCTCATTTAAATCTTTGATGGGATCGAACTAAAAGGTTTATAATCTGATTATTCTTTTGCGAAACTGCAGAACAAGGCTCAACTTTTCTTTGAAAAGCGCTTTTATCTTAAAAATTTCTCATGCTTTTCAATAGACGTTTGAAACACGTTTCTTAGATAAAAATTAAACCAATTTAGTAAATACAATAAATAAATAGTACTGCCATTTGCCTTATGAACAGGATAATTACTAAGTACTCCGAAGTGAACTTATTAAACATTGCATTACTACAGATAAACCTATAATTTTTTTAATTCTTTTTATCTGACTTTATAGATAGATCTCTCAAAGCATAAAATTCAGAGTACTATTCCACAAAAATTTTAACTTTTCTTTTCACACCACAACTAAACCCAACAGCTATAATTTCCTCTACTAATCATCCGATCCCTATCTAAAGAAAAAAACCTAATTAAATCCATCACAACTTTCCCCCGTCGCAAATCGCGACTCTTGCATTGTTAGTCATACCTCAACAAGCGTTCCTCGCGATGAAATTGATTCGCGGCATTAATTTGAAAGCGAGCTCCTATCTCCGCATCGCAAAACTACTTTTCATACATTGCATTAACCATTTAGCAATAACGAAAAAAATTCCTGCTGCCTCCGGGCAGTAAAAAAAAAGCCTCGCCGCTCTGTTGTATTACGCAAAATTAAATATAAATTATACATATCAATCGGACTTGTGTATTTTTAATGCACATCAGCCAGTAAAATGTACAGCGCTTTAGCGAGATAGCGCGAGAGTATAGTAAAAGTGAACGTCTCGCTTGCTGAGCACGAGCGCGAGTCCGCGTATATATACATACATGTATATATATGTATATAGGCACTTATATTGTTTGGCCGTGTGCGCATGCACGCGGACGTAAAATCGCGTTTTACATCTCGCTCTTGCAACCGTTGAAATTCTTATTGCGCGTATCGCGGCTCCGGATCGCTCTCGCTTTTGTATTTATATATATTTACACGTTTGAATGTTTATGCGTTTGTGGCTCTCTGTGGGCTTTTTTCGAGCGTAAGTAATTGCTCTTAATTGTGGCGCGGATTCGATTGTTGAGCTTTACAATCGCCTGTGAAACGTGATTTTTTCGTGAACGCGGAAAGAATGGTCATTAAATGGGGTTTTATAGAATTCATTTTTGTTTTCGTGTTTGAGTTCAGGCAATTCCTGGTTTATTAATCTTTCGCTTTCAAACTGGTCTAATTTCATAAGCGTATCCTTGAACCTTTAATACAGTATTCTAATCTCTATACCAGTTTAAAAAACCTCCAGTAACTAAACAATTCATGCACCCCACATTTTTCCAGCTTCCCGATCAACCCTCGCTTTTCAATCCATCCGCGCTTAACAATGCAAACGTCTTAATTGGTATTTTCCAGGCGGCTACTCTCTAGCCTCAACGTCTAGCCAACCGGCTCACGCCAGTGATAAAATGGGAAAAGTCCTTTCGAATTTCACGCTTGAGTTGCGTCACGCGCGCCAGCGCAATGCCCCGGTAGCTACCTATGTGCTGAGAGCGGGCCTCGCGTTTTAACGGCTGCGTGGCGCGTGCATCTCGTTGGCGAGCGCAGGTGCGCAAATTTTTTTTTTTTTCGTGAGTGTATCACGTGGAAATAGGTTTTGCGAGCGTTATAGGGAAGTGAGAGTGGCAGATGGGAGGTTGTCGGTTTGTGATGGGAATAGAGGTGAATTAATGCGATTTCGATGGGCTGGTTATAACTGTATTTGGTGTTTTGAAGGTTATGTTTAAGAATATATTTCTTTTTATCTGGATTATTTTTATTAAAAAAAAAAAGATATTGGTTTGTTCATTTTTTAATTATTATCATTTCAAATAAATCGTAAATTTTCTTCCATTAAATGAAACATTATGCTTAAAAATTAAATAACGAGATCAATAGAATAATATTGCTTTATGATAAAGATACGTTAAAAACCCTATTGCGATTAACGGCTTATCTGCAGTAATTAGCTTACTGATTAACTTCTGCAGTTACATGATTAATCGTATCATATGAATAATTTTAATTGGTATATCATGAAATAATTAGGATACTGTTCATGCATCATATTAATCCTATCTTTTTAATTGACCGATTGTAATAAATAGTAATTGACTGGAACAAATCGAAACTTTCTATCTACCGACTAGATTTTTGACTCATTATGCATTTAAAATTTGCTTAAAATTAATAATTTAATATTCAAATACTGTGAGGTCGTGAAACTGACCTTACAAGGGTCTAGTTGCCAAACTATAATCAATAATCAGATAACCCAGTTAAGCTCTAACTAGACCCTCTTAATTATTCTCAAACAGCTTCACTAACTAACCTCTAATAATCCATCACAAAAACTTTAACCCCCAATCCTATCATTCACCCATAAAAAGCACCAAAAAAATTAATAATCGCACAATAATCGCGAATAATTCAGCCTCCGGCCTCCGGCGTCGTCTTATATATATCCCCATTTTCTTCACCTCGACCGGCGCGAGGAAATTTCTCCCGAGTCCGGCAAAAAGATCCTCGTAATAATGCGAAATAATGATCCTTTTTCCCGTAGGCGCTGGCTTTTTAACGATCACGGCTCGCTAGCCGCGCTCCCGATGTTTCATTGACGATATAATCAAACCGACTCGCAGAGAGCCGATTCAGAGCCTCGCGATTGTATATACGAAAAGTTTTGCGCTCGCGCGCACTGCACCCGTGCTCCATTTTCTAAACTGCGAGGAACATTCTAAGCTCGCTCATTTCCGCGAGATAATGAAAGTGAAATCGTTTTCGCAAATTGTTGAAATGGAGGCTTTTTTTTCAATGGTTTTTGCGGAGAGACTGGGGGAGCGTTGTTTTGTTGTAGTAAGTGGCGGGTGAAGAAAGTTTTAGTGGATGAAAAAACGGTTTGGTTGAATTTTGATTTTAAACGCTTAATTGGTAGTTTAATTCTTGCTGTGTTGGATTGAGGAGAAAATTGTTGAGCATTCTATTATTTCATTATGGAATAAAATTTTATAACAGCTTTGTGTAAGAATTTCTAAAACTACACATACACGAAATTAATTTATTATTGTCTAAATAAGTGTAAAAAATTAAATGATAATTAAATAAATTATTTTAACATTTTTACGAGTTTGCATCATCTCACAAGTTAAACAAAAATATAGCCTTATTTATGTTTTATTTTCACGATAAAAATAATTAATCGCTATAAATATGTACGATAAGAGCGCATGTCGAGATACCGTAACTATATATAAAAAGAAAATGTCCATACATATTTAAATTGACGCTTATACTATACGATTTCTAAATAAAGTACTCTTTCTAAAACATTTATATTTTATTGAATTATAAATACTTAAATTAAGAATAAATTGTTGCATTACAAATATAATTTTATAAACATATGAATATTTGCTAGAAAATCTCAATCAATGAACCAACTTTCACTACTTGCTCTATATTCCTAAATATCGTTTTATTTAACTACCTATAACATTTTAATACAAACTCTAAACAAATAAAGCAAATCATTTACAATTTTTAATAAGATAAAAATTTTTTTAACCCACTCATAAAAACGTATTTACTAAAAGTTCACATAAAACCCGTCATTTAATTCAATAAAGAAACTCGTTAAATAACGGCGAATATTCAAGTATTCATCATTATAATTCACCGTACACTAAAAAGTTCCCATTGAGAAAAAAGACCGCAAAAGAAAACCAGTCGAGTTCAAAGTTGCCCAACGCGTCGCGCAGCGAGGCTAACCGACAAAAAGATAAGATTTTTCCAAAGCCAACGTCGCGCCGCTCTTACTGCGCAGCTATCCATCCTCGGTGATTTCCCCGCCGTGTCTTTCTCGTCTTTCTTTCACGACCGAGGCCTCAGACCGCAGGTACTTGAAATTGTAACGGTTATGATTTCTGTATTGTTAACTGCGCGTCTCATTTAATTTATTTTGCATTTAATTTATTTACCGTTCTTTGCTCCTGGATGTGCTATATTTTAGTGTCTTAGTTTTGAAAATTGATGATAATCCTTATGTAAAATTGAAGATTTGTAGCATTTTATTAAAAATATGAATGACCCAATTTATCAGTTTATTTAAACATTCTGAAATAATTTTAAAATCGCTTTGAAATTATAAGAAACGAATTAAATATTTAAATGATAAAAATATTTTATTTCTAATAAAATTGTAGTTTTTCTTTCTAGTAAATTTAGATTAAAGTTATAAAAGTTATTAAAATTTATTTTAAAAAGCAACTTCCAAAGAAATAATCGTTTTATTAATATTTGTTTATAGCTTTAAAGATAATCAAAAATAATCTCTATTATATATCTGCACCTTAATGTAAGTACGTATTGAAAACATTCAATTTTACTAAAACTGTAATAGGATTAAATAGGAAACCTTTTATATCTATTAACAATTTTTAAGTAATAAAAATTGCAAAAAAAATTCTATGTGATATATCGGCATTAAGCTAGTTACTTAATAGAAAGTGTACTTTGCCCAGTTGAAAAGTGTTCTTAACGACCTGCAATTTGTGTTCGTATTATATTAACTACCTTAATGTATCAACGCTTTAATCACGAGTCACGAAACTAATTTAGCAAGACTTTTTAATGCATTTTGAAAAATAATTAAATATTTGGGTTCAAAAAGTGTTTTTAAGCACGTTAACGTTCCATAGTTTCCTACTTTTATGTAATTTTAGTAACGAATATAAAGTTGATATGTTTCAACGGGATATAGGAAATGGCACACCGATAATTTTAATGAAAATAAATTTTCCTAACTCAACAACTACTTATCACAAATATATAAGCTATTTTTCAATTTTATCATACAACGACTTTTACTACTATAAAAAAAACGTAAACTTTATCATAACCTATATCAAAAACTCTCAGAAAACTATAGATCCATCCAAACCTTATTTCCCAACAATTCCGCATCTCTTTCAACCATCAAAAAACTCCACTAAAAATAACGCTCAACATGCCAAAAGTCCTCGAACTCGCCAAAGAAGACACGCCACCAACCTCATCCATTCCCCACAAAAGCCTTCCTCTAGGAAAATAAAAGCGACTCTCGCTCCCCCCAACGTTTCGTCATTCGATCCGCGGGCAGTTTCGTCGATCGCGTCATAAAAGTGGCTTTCGGCCGGCCGCAAACACCTCCCCGGCTCTCTCTTTCTTTCTCTCTCTCTGCGCTCTACATAGGCTCTAAATATACGTGATGCGAGAAGCGCCGCTGGTGGTGGTCGGCTTCGTCGTTGGCCCGATTGCAAAACGTCACATCATGAGGAGAGGAGAGTTAAATTGCACGTGTTGCGCCTTTTCGCATCTCTCTTTCCGATCTTTGTGCACGAGAGCCTTCTCGATTTTACGGCTTTGTGCCTTGGTCTATTTTTTTTTATTTTGCTTTGAGAGGTGGATTTAGGAGAAAGGTGTGGGATGGATTGGTTTATGATGGTGTTGCGATTGATTTTTTTTTTATATTGTTTTGTTATTTTTGGATTTTATTGTTGTTGAGTCTTGGTGAAAGAGTTAATTTGAGAGGAGCGTGAAGAAATCTTTTTGAGATGCAAGTGTTTGAGAGTAAAATTAAATTCAATGACCCGAACCAATTCTAGTTGAAACCGGTAACTTCTTTTTCTTTCACTGTTTCTTGTCGCAGCGTTAGTTTCTATTTCCATGCCGACGCTCTAATCTCTGCACGCTTTTCCGTAACAAATGTTTCTTTTGTACCGCGCGACGTATGTAGTATTTTCATCTGTCACATGAATTTTTTCACTTTTGTGCTCTCCTCTCAGGTGGAAAAATTAATGAAAGTAGAGTAACGGTTAATTTTAATAACTATCAATCTACGAAAGTAGCTCTCCCAGTTTGTAAATTAATGAAATAAAAGTTTAAACTTCAGGCGGGTAAAAATTAATTACGGCGGTACGTGACCCAATTAATAAAAAAGTTTAAAGCCCGTAAAACAGAAGTAGCTCTATTGGATTCATTAGTTACAACATCTGCGTTACGAAAATATCAAGGAAAGGGGAAACACGATGTATTGGTGCGAAACTGCATTTAGACTCGAACATCTGTTTCGCATATTCATTGCGCGGAGATCGGCTAGCTCTCGAACATGAATATAAATCTATGAATAGAAACAAATAGGAATTGTTTACTGTCTTATGCCAAGAAATTTGGTGCGTGATTTGTAGATCCTAAAAGAGAATAATTCAAGCTCAAAGGCTTAGAAAGAAAGATTTTATGAATTACAACAGCAGCGTGTAAGATGTTTGAGTGTTTGTAAAGATTTTTGAGATAAATAATTTTTAATAACTACTTCTGAAGAAAATTAAGATAGAATCTCCTGCAATAAAATAGCCGTATCAAAGCCCAACTTAGCCATTTATTCTTAATCACCTCTATAGTACCCAGCTCATCCCCTATCGATCATCTGTATCCATCAATCTCCAAAAAAATCACATAACCAAAATCAAAAACCCCATCTATCGCACTTACCATCTCCAACCTCTTATCTCCAAAAACTTAAGGAAACCACTCGCCAACATTAGCCCTTCCCACGCGTACATAAAATCCGGCTGCGTTTCCGAATCCCATTTCTCACAATCAGCATATCGCGCGAAGTGCTCGTTTCTCGCTATAATAAATTGCATTCACAGTGAGAAAGAGAGAATGGAAATGCCCGCCGCCGAGCGCGCGAGGTCGAAGGACGAAGCCGCAGCCGGGTGTACTTATATACACTTTTTCCCCGGCCTCGCGAGCGAGCCACGAGCATAAGCACAGGGTCGTCGCCGTCGGCGCGCACAGTCGATTCACCTTTCTGAGTCTCTTATACTCTTATATGTACTTGCAGTCTGGAAACTTGTTTCGAGGATCTGCGGGAGGCTGGATTATTTCGATACGGACGCGAGGTAATTGAATGATGGGTTATTGGGTGGATCGGTGTATTGAGAGGAGGCGGAGGTTTGTGCGGAGCGGGTTATTGTTTTGCTTACGCAATTTGATTTTTCGTTGGATGGGTGATGAGGAGGTTGTGAGGGGGGATTGAATACGTAATTTTTGGATGAGCGAGGGTATGGGTTTGGGATTGTCTGGTTTATTGATGAATGACGAGAGGAAAGTAGGATTGTGTAGTTCCGTAACTTATGATTAGCAGGCTGTCCAACTTTGATGATTTAAAGTGCATTGATTATTAGTTTTAATCAAATTGGTGAAGTAACGACCACAAACCAACGAGACGTTACATCGATAAAATTAAAATTTGGAGTAAATTTCTTAAAATTTTCTTTATACGTTTCTGTTACAAACTAAATTATTTTACACTTACGCGCCAGCAGATGTTTAATTAAACAATACTTTTTGGAAACTCACCTGAAACAGAAAAGAAAGAAATTCAATCAGTCATATTTTAGAAACATAAGGAAAAAAACTATACGAAAATCACACCCAAAAAGCAAACACTTCACCCATTTAATCTTTTAAAAAATGTATTCCTACCAAACACCATCAACAAACCCATCCCATAATCTCACCAATCCATAAACCCCTCATCGATCCCCACCCCTCCACTGCCCTTGATAAACCATACACCCCCACAATCCAGCCACCTCCCAACCTCATCCTCAATTTCTCCTTTCCAAATTCAACCTCACTAATAACCCGACGACGCAACCGGCTCTCTCGCGCGGAAAAAGACCTGCGCGCCTCACGCACACGTTTACGCAGGCACCTATATATATACACAGACACAGCAGGAGAGCCCGGCAATTATTTGAGTGGGCGCGACGGCCTTGGCCGATGCAGCTGAGGGAGCGAGAGAGAGAAAGAAAAGAGCACGCGGCTCGACCGGCTCGCAGATGCGCGCCAAGCCTTTTTGTCATCTCTCGCGAGTCGCGAATGCAGTCGACAGGTTTTTAAAATCGGTGATGTAGGAATGATTCTGGATGGTTTGGCTGGGTTTTTGTACGTTTTGTTGCTGTGTTCGGTTTGGAGAATTTTTAATGAGGTGGGTTGATGAGTCAGGAGGAAAATTTTTGCAGGAAAATGTAAGTTTCTATGCTGTTTTATGATGTATGAGACACAAGAACACAGGAAAGTAAAAAAAAAACATTGGCTACTTGTGTAAAAATTAAGCTAAAAAAGCAAATCCTAATTTAAGAAAAGGGACTATTGTACCATCAAATTTATGCTAATCGGTCAATAACGATGTGAACACGTGTATTCATTTGTCTTCATTTTGACTCTACTTGACATATGCCAGAAATGTGCATCATTCATTCTATCAAAATGACACTAATGTACCTGAATAATACTGTTTTCAATAAAATTAACAGTTTTTTAAGGATAACACTGATTTATTTCTTTTAGATTTCTGAAATAATATTCAGATAAACTTTAGAAGTAAAGTAATTAATAAGCTATATTTTTAATTACAGTTAAATTTTAAACTCCAGTCAGTTTATTCAACTTCGCTTTATAAAATTACAATCAAAATTAAATAGTTTTATTTTACTTGATTATTACAAAATTTTTAGATATTGGCCCTTCTAAAATACAACTCAAGTATGAAAAACTTATATTCGTAATTTTCCAAGCAAATAAAATAAAAATATTAACATAAAGAATAATAAAAATAATATATACAAAATCATAATCTCAATACAGAATAAATTGTCTTAAAATTTATAGCGATCTTTACTAATTTACAATGAACAATATACTAACGAGTTTAATTGAACAAGTTTAATTAACTTAGCAAAAAATACATCACTTGTTCCTTTATATAAAAAAAAAAACCATGAAATCCAGCTCAGCCGATACACACGCTTTTCTAGCAAACATTGACATCGCCTACTAAACTAGCGTGTTCCCTTTGTTCGCAGCTGCAGAGAGCAGCTCGTGTTTTTACTGTAAAACTTCGTGCGTGTAGGTTGGGAGGTGGGTCGCGCGCGCATCGATGCCGATCATCGATGTGTGAGAAAGCCGTGACACTACCTTTGTTTCTCGTGCACCTTATAGTTTTATCCAGAGCATTGATTCTGACTTTGTTTTAAATTGTCAAAAAGTGATCTTGTAATTTGGAGAATTGTTCAATTCTTTAATTTTAATCATTTTTGAAGTTATAAAATTTTTTAAAAAATCAGGAAGTTAAAACATTTAAAAACAACAAAACAACTATAAAATGTATTCAACAAAAGCATAACCAACAACCTCTTCTATAATCCAAAATTTAACTTCAAACAAAACCCGACTTTAATCCGCTCTTCAAAACCCATTTATAATTCACAAACTTCACCCGTATATTCCTTAGCGCGCTCCCTGCTCTTTCTCTTCAACCAAAGCACACTGTATATCTCCGTTCCTCTCACCAAGACGTGCAATAAACCAAACGCCAGATCGCGTTCACCTCTCCCTTTCGAATCTATAGCGCCGCGGAGCTAACCGCGCGTTCGATTCCAGCGCTACCTCCTGACTCTCGCGGATGTAAAAAATTCACCATATTTTTTTTTTCACGCTGTTACGCGCGTATGCGACGATGCTTAAAAGGAAGATTTTTATCGGATTGATAAACGTTTGCTTTGAAATAAGCTACCGAGGCTATCAATTTTATTGTGTTTGTGTGCGATCTGCGCGATTCGGGAGCGCTCTCGAAAATTGCGTTGCGCAATAGATTTGTTATTGTGCAATTGGATTAATCGAAGCGCGGCTTTTTTGCGCCGAATAATGGTGTAAGAGGTTTTTAGCTTTTACGAATGAATTAGTGCGCAGTTTGAGTTGAAGTGCTAATAAAAAAAATAATGTTTAAAAAACTCTTCTTCTGAAAAATATAATGAAAAAAAAATTAACAAAATTACATAAATCTTTTTCAGTCAGTAGTTAGTAAATTATTAGTATTAATTTACTACTATTCTAAGTAATATCCAAATAAAAATTTATTTGTTTTCAGTAAATTTTTTTCTCAGAGTTCATTAATAGTTAGGAATTGTTTTTACATCGACGACAAAATTAGTCGCTTCATGTATGGTCATAAACAAACGTTTATTTTTAGTCGCAAAAGGCGCCATAAGGAAGGAAGATTCCTTTGATCATAAACGTTATTTTCATTTCTCCTTCATCGACCTATAAATGAAAAAGCAATATGAAAATTTGAAAATTGTTGCTTTATAGACTGTTTCCATCGCGCTACAAATGAATGTATTGGTTAACACAAATATTTATGAGAAGTGAAAACCCCATTAAACATTCTGGTCGTAAAATCGATCGTGAGTGAAATCTTAATCTCTCCTGAAGCAATGCAGCAAGCCTCATTTCTGTACGGCTCAATGCATAGCTTCTATTTTCAATGCAATTGAACTATTTGTAAAACGCAGGCGCAGCGTTAATGTTATGTTTCTTTAAAAGGGTAAAAAATACGTGTTTAATTTATTTGACTTATACGTATTCATATTAAAGAACGCGGATGTTGTATAAGTAATATTAATTGCGGAAAATCTATTACGAAATGGATATCCGGTAAGTTCAAGGACCGAAACGTTTCTGTAATCAAAACTATTAAATTATTTTGATTTTTTCAAAGATTTATTTTTAACCAGGAAGGAATTATTATAGTAAGGAAAATGAAATGTTATCTTATACCCTAATACTCCTGCTTATTCTTAATAACATTCAATTCAAGATAAATTTAAGACCAACTTTCAACCTATTATTCTCATACTAACAAAATATTAAACATTTTATAGTAAATAAATTTGACTATATTAAATAAGCTAACTAATCAAAGTGTTTCCAATGATTATCCAACATGCAGATAAGAATCACTAAATAATATGTCCAAACCAATAAAACCTTATATACTAACTGCGAAGAACCATCGAATTAACATGCGCGCAAACACACCTATACTGCGCAAAACTCAAACGATCTACCGCATGACTCACCGGGGAATGACTTCAACTCTTTCACAGACGCGTTCGACGTCCTTCTTTATCCCAGAAAGCGAGAATCTCACGCACAAAAGAATACAGCAAAAAAAGAAACGCGATATGAACAAGCGAATCCTGAACTATCTCCTCCCAAAATTTTTTGACCTCTCCGACAAAGACCCATTTATATCGCTCTTTCTTCGCTCATGTATATACGTGTGTGCATCCCCCCACCTCCTAAACGTAAATCTCCCCAGGGCACGCGTACATATGTGAGGATATATAGGTGCCATTGGCCGCGGATGTATATAACAAAGGAAGGCGCGTGCAGTACGGAAGCTTTGTCACACACGTGCGTTACTTTTTTTTCTCTCCCGATGCAGAGTCGTTATCCTCTTTCTTTAATGTCCTTTTATCTTTTCTGCGCAGTTTGAGCTGTGCTTTGAGATAGGCTGGGTTTTTAATTTTTATTGCCGGATTGATGATAGTGGCTATGCTTTTGAGTGTGGTATCAATGTCGCTTTAATAATGCGCTTTTGAAATCGGCGTGGCTTTTCAGGATTGTCGAGTGAGTGATTGTTATGGCAGGGTGCGACTGCGCTAAGACAGACAAAGAGCTCTTACGCAAACTGGATTTTGAGAGCTTTTATTTCTGTAAAATGTGTAATTATTTTAAAATTGGTGAAGGAATTTTTAAATTGTTGTTTACTTGTATAAGGACTATTGTGAAGTCGATTTAATAGTGTCTTTTGAGTATGAGAAAATAATTGGTGTTTTTTATTTGTAATTTAACAAAAAATAGTTTTCTTTAATACAAATTTATTTTAATTGTAATTAAGTACACTGATAAGAAACTCACCTAAATTCTTAAACATGTTTTTTAAAACAATAATTTCTACTCGCTTTTCAATTGAAATTATTCCGATAGTCTAAAAATCAACACATATTGCTAATTACAACAAGAAAAGCATTGAAAGAACTCGATTATTCTTACGTAATGACATCCACACCAGAGCATTACACAAGAATTTTTCGATTCATTGAGGAGTCATTTATTTAGTTTTTAATGTCACGTGCGGAGCATAAATCTTACTTTAAAATTTGTAAATAAAAAGGCGATATGGACATGACGTAGGCTACTGAAAACTTCACGTAATCAAAGATAAAGGAACTACGCGCTAGAGCACGATTAGGCGATTTAAAAATTCATCGAGCACAATGATTGATCAAGGTCTTTCTAACACGTCTAACTGAATAAGGTTTGAAAATGTCATCAGCTTCTCTTTATTTCAACGAGATTAGTATAAACTCGATATTGATTAATACTGAACTCTCGACAAAAATTGAAACATTTAAATCCTCTATAAAATTAAGTTATGATAATAAAACAAAAATAAGATCGCTCATTTAAAAAATCTCTCACTAATTCAAAAAAATCTTAATCAACCAATCCGGCCGCACCAGCTCCATTAAATCAACGTCCTCTTAAAAATTTCTACTGAAACCCACGCGGCACGTCGAAAATCTCAAGCCACTAATAATTTCCTCCAGCGAGCGCGCATTTTTACCAGCCAACGCGCGGAAGAGCTCAAGAAGAAAGTTCCCTCCTGCACGCCCGCAAGACAAATTGACTTTAATTTCGCGGCTCTCTCATCTCTCTCTTTCTTGTCATTATTTTCACGCGAGTCGAAGGCCTATATATGCACACGTCGCGTGCACCAGCGGACGGCGCGCAAAAAAAAAGTGAACTCGACGGCGACGTCGTGCGACGAGTACGAATCGATTTTGCGTGGCGATTTGTGCGAGCGATAAACAAAGGTGGACGAAAAAAAAGGGGGACAAAAAAGGTTGTGCTCGGTCACGGCTGATGACTGCGAGAGCGTGGCTCGATGTTTATCGGAGTTTTCGCTCTGGGTTGGTTGGAGCGCGGGTGGGAGGGGAGTTTTTTTGCGAGGAAGTTTTTTGGTTTTTTGTGAGTTGGTTTGAGTTGCTAAATTGATTTTTGATATTTAATTTTTATGCTATTGGAGAATAATGATGTGAAAGGTAAAGAAAATTTGTCATTTTTTTTTATTTATTCATTTTATTTTATCGAATAATTTTATTCGCATTAAAATTTTAATAATATAAACTTAACAAAAAAGAACAAAATTTCAAAGATTAAATTAAGAATAAGGCAGTATTTAATTTTCAATCCCAAAATACACAGCCTTCCAGCAAGACGAAACCTCGATAATTATTTTATTCCCTCACCGTACTCTCGCCTCTATCCCACGTTAAACTTTAGCTTCGCTAAACTCCAGGGTACAGTTACTGAGATATTACCGAGGATCGGTGCATTACAATTTTTCCAGGCATAAAAATGCCGTATAATGATACTCCCGTAGCAGTGGGAATAATTGCACGTGGGATCCTCGGACTGGGAGTTTGATTGATTGGCGAACATCTTCGTTTTCCGCGTGAAGTTCCGCATTGATTTATGAAAATCTAATAACCGGGCCGTTGGCGCTACGACGTTATAATAATTGTTTTAATGCGCTGGAATAATGGGAGGTTGTCGATAGCGGCATGAAACTAATAAATGTCGTTTGCACGTGTGTTTGTGTGTGTGTGTGTGTGTATCGGAAATCTTTAGTAACGGGGATCGTTGACTCGGTAGAGAGATCGTTGATTAATTTGTAATCTGGATGATTGAAGCTTGTTGCTATACATTTACAGTTGCAAATGAGATTGTAACTTTCTGTTGGCACTCTTTGATGTTCGTGATGTCTTCTTCAAACGGAAACTAAAATGTTTATCAATGGCTTTTCTTTTAGAAGAAACTTAGCTTTCATAAAAAATAAAACAAGTCTAAAATTTACAATTATTCAAAAACTAATTTAATTCACTCAACTCAAAAAAGTTTAAAATTCATCAAATTTATACAACATCTATAAACTCTCTGATAAAAAGTAAAAGTACCTTGGAAAATCTAACCTTGGAAAAACGAATTTCAAACAGCCCGAAGAAAGAAAGAGCCTCTCACGTGCGCGTCGCTATTTCCACCTGTGCGTGACTGCAGGTGGGAAAAAGGTGGGGGTAGCCTCCCGGCGGGGGGAATCTTTCGAAAGTCTCGTAAAATCGGAGACGACGACGGCGACAAAAAAAAATGACGCACCGCCGAGGGTTTAACGAACCCAAACAAGAGACGCGGTGTGGAGCTGGGCTTGTAAACATACACGAAAAACGCTTATGTGCCTATGGTAATTCGGCTCTCGTGCGGTGGGCTTTTTGTCGCGGATAGAGCCGTGATTGCATTTTTTTTTTTTGCGTTCTTGATAAATGCGATTAGCTTGTTGGGATGCGGTTTGCTAAATGGTTCGTTTGTATGAAAATTGTAAGAGTGGGTCGATTTAAATGGTTTATTTTATTTTTATAAAAAAATGGAATTGTATGTATATTTACACAAATCATTAAAATTTTATGATACTCGTTATAAATTAATTACCTGATTATTTTATTAATAATCACTTGACTAACAGTATGTATTTTTAAAGTTGTTTGTTTTAGTAATATATTACTCATGTTAAATATTTCAAGAACACGACCAGTGCATACATTACATTACAATGTTAAGAGCAATTATTATTTATTTTTAGTTTATGAACAAACAAAATGTATTTTTCAATTGTTCTCTCAATAAAAAATTTTTGCTATTGCTTTTTAAGTATTTCTTTGAACATTAAAATATGACGTCTTCGTACACTGTAATTTTACCTTTGATAGTTTTTATTGTTGCACAACTCCCTATATTCATATACATATATATATTTTTTGCCTTTTCTGTCTACCGTATATTTTAGTTCATTAATAATTGATTTACGAAACTGACTTTTTCTTCTGTACAGGAAAACCTTTAGAACTACACTTTCACGACTGTGTAACCAATTTTTTCATTACGAGAAGCACCTTGTAATTTTAATAACACTTAATATCTTTGCTTTATAATGAGTGGCTATAAAAGTGACTTAGTTAATAAGTACCGAATGTCAAAAAGTTATTTTAATAATTACCATGCACAAAAAAACATACAATTCATTTCTGTGATTTTTAAAATATTTGTTAAGCTCTGCGCAGAAGTGCAGCCATTTAGTCGGAAAACCGGAAAGGCAAATTATAAAAAAAAGGATTATATTCGAACGACAATAAGCTATGTTAACGGTGCTAAGTGCATTACGCAACAAGAGAAAAATCAGCCTTCTCGCACGTGCCGCGCAAGCACCTAAAGCAAACATTAGTTCTATCCTCGACAAAGATTCTCAAAATTTTGAAATAAGTTATAGAAAATTCGACCTTTAAAGGATTAGCGTCGAAATTTTCTGGTCAGATTATAGCTATTTTTCACAATTGTCTAAATTAGTATAGAAATTTATAAAAATATTCTAATCCACACATATAGTCTATATTATAATTTTTATTATATATACAGAATTGAAAAAGCAGATACAGCAAAAGGTGCCAGCAAAAAGATGAAACTGGGAAATGAAAGGCTTCGCTTGACATTAGCCTATCGCAAGAAAAACTTTCATTTGGCATCGCTCGATCGAATGGACGCTGCTCTGTTCATTATCGCTCGTTACGTAAAATCGGAGTAACCTCAGTGCGCAGCGCCAAGATCACCTAACTTTAAACTTCCGAGTGCGACTTGCTTGAGCGAGCTGCTCTGGCGGTTGATGAAAAATTGTGAAAAGAAAGTGATTTTCGATTGGACGTGTAATGGAATCGTGTAAGCGATTTTCGTTTTTTAAATGATTAATTCAAAAGGTAATTATTATTTCTGAGAGAATTTTACATAATTTTTTATCGTTTTATCAAGGATGTTGCGGTAGTGTTCCGTATGTATTTTTTCCTTAATTTTATTGATTTGATTTTGAAAGAAATACAGTAAGATTAAAAAAAAATTTTTTTGTTTTATTTGTATAGCTTATTTTACAGTATTTTTAAGCTTAAAAGAATTTAGATACAGCATTCAATTTTATTTTAATTAAAGAAAATAAAAAAATTAAAAAGAAATATTGTACACTAATGTAATAATTTTATTACTATTTTATTTATTTATTTTTTATTTTTTTCAAATTACCTAATATTCAAATAAAAATAATCCATTACCCAACCTATCTTTTAACTTTAATTCGCCCCAAATATTCCATCCAGCCCATAAACCTCCTAACACCATTCCCCGCAACCCAAAATCTCCCACCTCCTCTCCCAAAAAAACCCATCACCAAAAAAGTCCCTACCCAACCCCACATTTCCTCACCTACACAAAAAAACCGCACACCGCGCACACGCGTTTACCTCCCAAAAAGCCAAAAACAGCGCGCATAGCATCTCTGCACGCGCTATCTTCGCATATTTATGTTCTCGGGGTAAAATGGAGCAGCTCGCGAGTTTCTCAACGCGCTGGTGGCTCATAGGCGCGCGCGAGCGCGGGGACAAGAGGAGAATCGGGTCAGGGCCTCGGGATATCGCGCGCGCACGCGGAGAGCCTCTCTCTCTCTCTCACTCTCTTTGTGGAGAGTAGCCGAAAGCCCTATTTCCATCATCTCTATAACGCCGGCAAGCGAACGGGGTTTTTCTAGGTAGAGGTTAAGTTAGCAGACGGCCCGGCTCTCTCGGCGCCCGGAATTTTATGTGGGTTAGGGCGTCTGCTGTGTTGTTGGAAGTGACGCCCGGATATGGTGTGCTTTCATAGAGAAATTTTTTCGGGATGGTTTCTTTTTTTTTGGGTTTTGGGAATTTTGTTTTGTTTTATATAACGGATTGCGCTGTGGCTTTGCGAGTAAACGAAAGTGAGGGGTGTATGCAATGTTGCAAATAAATTTAGAGAGCGAACGGTTTTAATTGGATTTTAGCGTATTTATTTATACACGAAGTGGTACTCTTCATTTTATGTGAAAAGAAGCTTATGTAAATTTAGAATAAAGATTTTTCTGCTGTGCGGTAATCATAATACCTTCACTTCTCGCTATGCATTTAATATTAATAAAGAATTGTGTCAGGAAAGAAATGCGTAAAATGAAATTCAGTCAATTAAAATATACATGAGTTCTGCAAAGCGCCTGGAACTGAGGATACAACGTTTCAATAGTATTGTTTTAACATTTAGGTTGCAGCGAGCTCTGATGTAATTTCACGCGCGCACAACAATATCTTTATCCGTCACAATGGAGTTATGGGAGTTTGACGATTTAGTTTGAACTCTGCTTGTTCTGTTACGCTTAAACTTGCTAATTCATTAGGTAAAGGTCATGGAAAAGCGCGTGAAAAGGCAGCCATAAAAATTGCCTTTTCCTCGTCAATGTATATAATTCTTTTTACGGCAGTGAGAATTCCGGCAGGCAAACATTGTCGAACTATTCTTACGTATTGCACGTGGAAGAGATAATTTATTTTCCGTAAAAATGTAAAAGTTTCTTGAATATGTGCTCATTAAATATTGAAAAATTACAAAATGCTGAGGTTACGTGTTGTATATACTTGGAGCACGTGATGCAAGAACAATTTACATGTGTGTGTTTCCGCAAAAATGTTTCGCTGCTGAATTTAACGCATCAATATTCTTTGTACTACGTGGTAATTAGGAAATGAATTAATACAACGAATGCACAATTCATTTTATCTGATTTCGGGATTTGGCGAGTGTACTACTACTTGTTGAATATTATTAAAAATATTAAATAAATTTGGATGATTCCTTGTTGCATTATGTTTTTACTACTTTTTGTATAAAATTATTTATTGAAAGTATTGTCATCAATACACCGTTATTCGGAATGAAATCTTTGTTAAAAAACTGTGTCTCTTTAAAAGTAACAATGAACTCTTGAGCAAGCTAATTTATATTGCATGCGCACAATAGCTTTTTCATAGTGTTTTTATCGTCTAAATATGCAAATATCAAGTCTAAATTCCAAACATTAAAAAAAAAGAGTTTAATCATAAAAAATACCTTACTCAATCTTTTTCAGTTTTGCGTAAGCTAAAGTCCTAGAAAACACAAAATAAGTCCCTAGAAAAAGAAATGTATGTTGTATTATAAAATTAAAAGTATCTTCTCAAGTCTCTATTCAAGTATAAATATGAATGAAATTTACATAGTATTTTTACACGTGTTTCCAGTTGTACCTAAACCTTTTCTAGTGACTCGCAATACAAATATGAAGTTGTACTAGAATTGCCAATTCATCATATAAACATCTATTTTGTAATAATCTATATTAGCATAAGTGGTCTTAAGCATATATCACACTCAGACTTACATAAATTTCTGTTAGATCTTTATCTCCATGTCTGATTTCAAATCTTAAACTATATTTGATATGTATCTAAAATCAAAAAAAATTTCTCAATTTCTGATACGACTAAAATTTATGAAGCCAATAACTTTCAATGAAATATCACAAACATTCACTATTACAACCGCGTACTCGCAATTCGATGTTTAACAACTTTAAAAAATAGGCAATACTTTCGAAAGCCAAAATTCGTACTTGCCAACGTAAATATTTACATAAGCTTCAAAACAAATCAGCGGCTTTAAAAGATAGCTTCTTCAGCTTTTTAAACGCGTAATAGTCAGTCACGTTACGAGCGCTGATAAATGTCATTAGCCTATCATCTAAAGTGAGGGTCGCTTCCCGCAAAGTGTCTTGAACTTGATTTGTGTACGAGTCTGATGACATATATTTGACAACAATACGAGTGCGCTGGTGGGAGGACGTGTGAGCGATGATGAATTAATTATTTTGATAGCTTATCTGGATTCGTGACATGTTTTAATAATTGCTTTGGGTTTAAATTTTATACGCTTCTTTTACGATTTGTTTTGATGCTTTTTTAAGATTGTTTTGAACGAATCCTGTGAAAACGCAGTGTTTTGTAGAAAGTTTATAGGTTTCGGGTAACAATAATTTTACGATACTATAAAATTCCATTTCTGTTGAACTAAAGTATTTTAAAAAAAGTTAATTACAGAGACTCGCTTTCAGATAAGATTTTACTTTTAAAAAACGTTCGCCTTACGATATTACCGCTTACGTAAAACTTCCACAAAAACATAGAAGGAATTTGTGCCAGATACGAAAAAGGGCAAAGCATCTAACAAAATAAAAATAACATCCCCAACAAAAACATTCCTATCCAACATCCATCCCAAACTCCAAAATAACCAACTTTCAATCAAACCCCTCTCAGCCAAAGTAGAGCATTTGTCTCGATCGTCCGCATTATAAAACGTCTGGTTTCTTACCACTTCTTGTTTATATTTAGACAAAACGCATCGCGCAGAATGACGGCTCAACCACCGCGCAACCAGGCCAAATTTAAATCGCCCCTGCCATTACGCTCGCTTCGCCATAGCAACCCCTTAGCTTGCAATAAAAAGCGTGTAACGCTCGATTTGCTCGCCGCCTTTTTTTTTACGGAAACGCTTCGAGAACGCGAATTTCACAATGAAAACACGCACGCGGAACAGGGTTTATTTTACCGAGCATTGTTGTAATTACAGCATCGCGAGCGCGCGAACGTTTTTGTGTGTGTGTTTTATTTGTCGCGTGTCAAAGGCGTTTTAATCGCGGAATCGTCGGGATTACGATTCGCGTGCTGCGACTTTTTAATCGTCGCAGTTGGCGCGCTGAGTTATTTGCGTTACGAGAGAATAAAATCTCAGACGCGGGTTTCTTGAGCTATGCGCCATTCCGGAGTAAACAAGGAAAAACTTAATGTTCTGAAGTACACTCACACAGAAGCTTATCACACGAGAGGTAGCGTCAGGTCTAAGCATACAGCGAATCCAGCCCCGCCAAGATGCACTTGTCAAGCGCCCCCCTCGTCATTGCAGAAGCATCAACAAGCCAAACCCGCGCGCTACCTCGACGCTGCATTTTTCACGAGACTCCCACTATACCCAGCGTCTTCCCCGCCAAAGTAAAATAACCCTCTCGTCCCGAGAAAAATCACCTGAACCACTGCGCAAAAAGAAAACACGTTAACACCTCAGCAAAACCTATTTACACACACTCGGCCCCATAAAAACAATACCCATCCGCTCGAGCTAAAAAAGCCAGCTCTTACTCAGGCGTAAACATCGGGACAATCTGACAGGTCTGCGTGTGTACTCACTGTGTTGCCGTTGGTGCTGCGCAGCTCGTAACCTTCTCCGTAACCGTCTCCCCCTTCGGCTCTTTTCCTCTCTCTCTCTCTCTCTCTCTCTCACGCGGGGCTCAATCAAAGCATCAGCATCGGCCAGAAAACGAGAAAAACACACACTGGCACACGCGCACTGAGCCAGCAGCAGCAGCAGCAGTAGCCAGCGTCAGCGGGGTTACATACGCTGGCTCGGAGGCGCGCAGCGTCTCGTCGGGTTTCGATCGGAGCAGCAGCTCCTCTCCGCGCGCCTGTGTCTGTGTATATAGGTGTATATACTCGACGCTATATACGCGAGAGAGCGCGCTCTCTCCCTCGCTGCACATGTACAGGGCGCTTTCCGCGCCGACTTTTCTCTATATATCTCCGGCGCACTTGCGATCGATTCTCTCTCTCTCTACGCGCGCACTTTTGCGGAGTATACGCGACTCTCGAAACTTTGTCGATGACAACGAAAAAAAAGCGCGATTTAAAGGACGCACACACCTGCAGTGACAGCGACGTAACTATATATACAGGGAGAGAGAGAAAAGAGCTGTCCGCGAGGGGAAAAAAGGGGAGGGGGGACACGCGAGCGCTCCGCTCGGCGTCCGGCACTGAACTGCCCTGGCGTTTTCTGCGCCGTGCGCGCTCTCCGCTGCTGCTGCTCTGTGTGTATATGTGTGTGTGTAAGTGTGCCTGCCTGGCTGAGCTCTCGCTCGCTCCTTTGTTTGCTAGTAAACACGAAACAGCTGAGCGGCGCTGCGCGCGCGGCTGCATCGTGCGCGAGGAGAGAGAGAGAGAGAGCAGCGTGCGCGCTGCAATCACCGTAGGAGGGGGGGAGAAGGACGCGCGCGCGCACAGAGTCGATCGACCGTATTATATAGAAGAGGACGGATGGGTTGTAATGCTGGGATTACAGCTGGTTTTTGGATGTAGTTGGGTGTAAGAGATTTTTTTGGAGTATTTTTGTTTGTATGTATGTGGATCTGGTTTGTTTTTTTGTTTTGTTTGTATACAAAGATGGTAGGGAGGTTGTCTGCTTGGTTGATCGTTTTGACTGAATAGGTATAATTTAGGGCCGATGATGGGTTAGGAAAGAGGGGGAGGTCCCCTGGGGAGCGGACCATAAAACGTCCGATATAATTCATAGAGCGATGAGGGAGCTTTGAGTGTAGATTCGGAGGGGGCAAATCAGCTGCCCTGACCGATAAGGAAAAAGAGCGCGATCGATGCGCGAAGGCGCGCATGGACAAGTAGATACATCCCAAGCTCGGCCAGACGCGGGCTTGTCAAATTTTAAGTAGATGAGTTTTATCGTGTATTTTAGATTCACTTTCTCCATGTAATAATTATGGCTATATATAAGAAGTGTAAGAGATTTTTAAATATACGCTTTTGAAATTTAGTACGAAGTGGTAAAATTTAGGTTGATGTTAAATCTTTTTTCGTGTCCTTGTCGATAAATCTATTAACGTAAGAGTATTTATGCTAATGAGGTATTTAATATAGCTTATTATTAAAAATTGATATTATATCCTGTCAATTGCTTAAAAAAGAATCTAATATTTGAAAGATAAAAGAGACAAACATATTGCATTTTATTGAATATGTTAAGCAACTACCCTTTTTTCGTTTCAAATGTAGTTCTTTAGCTCTTCTACCTTCTTTTAACTATCAAGATAAATTTTAAACAATTATGAATACACATTAAATCATTCAAGAATTTATATGAAAAATCCTTTTACAAATAAATCCTCTCCAACATCAACAGGTCGCAACTCAAACATGAATATACCTCAATTCAACAAAATCCAAGTGGAGAAGCAGCTTAACACAGAGCGAGACAGCACAATGAAAAGCCCGCAGAGCGCGAGCGAGACACGAACAAATTCAAAGCTCGCCTTCTTTGCATCTTTCTTTATCTCCGGCTTATATCGCCACGATCTTCCTGTCCGATACTCAAGAGCTGTTTTTTTCCTATATTTAATCTTTGGGCTTCCTCGTGCCGTCTCGCTTCGTTCTTTCGCTGCCACTCGCCTTTTTTCTCTTTTTCAAGCGCTTCTTTGCCTGGATTCCCCACTGACATCATTATCTTTTGTTTACATTTTCTTGAATTGCAAGTGCGAAGAGATTTTATAAAGCTATCATTAAAAAAAAATGCTGAATTATTTAATATCTACGTAATTCTGGTATCTCTGTTTTTTCCTTATTTTACTTTTATCATCCATATGTTTTATAATAGTGGAATAATTATAAATAATCAAGCACGAGTGCAATAAATATTTCTCTGTGAGAATTCGTTATTCGAATGCTTTGTTAATTGACATACTATACAGAGATTTTTTTGTACTTGGGTCTTTCAACACGTAAACGGTGGAAGAAATCAAGGTTATAGCGATCATTTGTGAGTACAGACGTTGGTAGGCGTGAATGGCGATTGGTTTCAAAAATTCGGTGTAAGTATAACAAAGAATCATACGAGTAATCAAAAGTTATAAAAGTAATAACTTGATAGCTATTGTTTTAAAGAATCAATCGAATATGTTTGATAAAAAAGTAAATCATTTCGGTATACCGATCGAGCGTGGTTTAAGCCTGTGAGATTATGTAGGATTAACTCTTTTATCGAGCTAAAGTTCATACGATAATCTAACAATTGTGTCTAATTATAGAACAATAGACCTTTCTGGTGATTTTTATTTTAATTTAACTATACAGAAATTTCGTAATTTTGTCTTTTGTTTGCACATAGAAACAATGCTTTTTGCATAAAGGAAGTATTCCTAACAACAAAATAATTTTAGATGAAATAAATAGTTTTATTACTTGCACCGAGGTAATAATGAAAAAAATATATTTTTAAAAAGTTTTAAAAAATCAAAACTGATTCTGCATTGAAGAAGATATATTGAAACTAATGAAATAACGAAAAAAAAAAAAAAATACAATTATAAAAAGTTTTTAAAAGTCAAAATTGAGACTAAAATCAAGAAGAGATATTTTCTCTATAGGGCTCCCTTACTTGGATCGCTAGCTTAAAATTCAGACGGATGCAAGTTATTACATGAAAGGTGATATTTCTTATTTTGCGATGACGCCGACAACTATGGGAAGTAGGTTTGAAGTTTAATCGCGATCCATTATATGTACCCTGGAGGTGCAGAACACGCGTTTTCACTTCGCTTAATTGAAAACTGCAAGTATGTGCTCAATGAATTTAAATACAATGGAATTTTTTTGGTCATGTTTAATTGCGATGAACCGTGATGATAAAACTGTGGCTTGTTTTAAAGAAAAATAAATACAAAGATTAACAAAGTTTTACCTAAATTAGAACAGAATTTGATATTAAAAGTTAAAGCTGAACTCAAAGCAATGCTTTTTCTGAAACTTTCTCTTTGAATTTTTTTAAACTTTCTGTCTAAATTATTTTCTCTTGCAGGTATAATATTGTAAAGGTTAATTGGAGTATAGTGTACTGATAAAAGTAGCATGTTGAAATATTTAGTTTCACTTTTTTTTTTCATATAAAAATGATTTTTTTATCGACATCAGGCTGAGAAATTTTATATTAGATAAAACTAATTTAAGTTTATAATAATGCAAAAGGAACAATGCAATTAACTGGAAAATCGTGAAATAACTTTTGCCAAAAAACTATATATTAGACTATAAAATAGCACAGCACAACATCACATATTTTCCGATTCCGGTTTTTTTCAAACTAATACCCTTACGAACAAAAGCCATTTCGTCACGAAATTTAACCTCTCGGCTTCCATATATATCGAAAACGGAAAAGCCAAGGCTACTTCCGAGATCGTCGCTTGTACACAAAAGAATAATGTAAGGAGGCTCGCATGTAGGGAAAAGAAGGTCGACTTGTAAACGACGCGAAAGTGTCGCTCCTTTTAGCTATTACCGGTCGTGTGAACTTGATTAGACTGTGTCAAGTTTTGCGTCACGAAAATTTCTTTTTTGTATGTAAAACGAGTCTAAAAAGCTTTTGTTACTTTAATTTGTTTTAAACTTTAATCAGAAAATTAATGTATTAGGAATTTAAGTTAGAAAATAAATTTTTCGTATATAATCAAGTTCTGTCAAGTTTAGAACTAAAACTAATTTCAGAATATTCTCTCTTCGAAGGGTTACCTTAGAGTTTTTTGAAAATTCAAAAATGTATAAATAATATTTTGATATTTTTATTATTTGTCGACGCTAATTTTTTTGTATTAATACTTTTTTGCAAGTATATACGAATGGCTCATCAAATCGTTTATTTATTTTTACATATCTAATATTAACAACATATTTTTATATTTACTTACAAAACTGGGAAATGCTAAAGTATTTATCAGGGCAGCTCACTAATCACGTTCCTTCTATGTCCTTTTTTCAGTAGTTTGTTATGTTTTTGCCAAAAAAATTAAATTATACTTTTTGGAAATTGAAGATTGTTCCGTGAATTAAGTATAAATTTTAACATAACCTAAAGACGTTACAAAATTTTGAAGGTCCGAAAAAGAAGGTTAAATTACATGAATTTTGCTAATACTTACGTTGTTTACTTGTTTTTAATTCCATTTGTTAGTTAATTGAAATAGTATAAATGAGGTATAAGTAGGCAAACCTTACAATACTGATTAAAGTTTAGAAATAATATCTGTACATTTTTTGTTGTAAATAAAATGTAAGAATAAGTTTCTACGATAATAAATAAAAAAAAAAGAAAAAAATTATTTTAAACTCATGAATTATTAATGGATAGAATTCTGATTTATTTAAAATTATCTTCACCAACGGAGGATTCCTTTCGTTTATTTTCGTAAATTAAAATAATTCATATTTTACTTGGGTAATCATAACAACATTTATAAAATTCAGTAAACAAATAAAAAGATAATAAAGAATAACAAAGAAGATAACACAACACACTTGGAATTTAATGACTTAAACAATTTTATATTATTTATCGATACATAGAATTTATCGATGGTTTTTCTTCAGCTAACAGTGGTATCATTCGCTGCTCCCGTTTTCTCATAATTTGTTTTGGTTTATAATTTTATTACGCGCTACTTATATAATTCGCCATGTGTGGATTATACTCTCTCGCTTGTATCATACATACATAAGAATACATCGTTTTGTTTTCTCTCTTAACTCATCGTTTTCCACGCTTAATTAATTTTTTTTACTCTTTCTCCCAGCGCTCGAAAAAACAGGGTGTACAGAGGCTAAAGTTTTGGAGATGATATACATATACAGGCTTTCAATTTTACTTGTTAGGTGATTTTTATCCATTTTCATTTTTTGGTTTTTTTTTATGATACGTCGAGCAAACATTATACATTATACACCATTAATCGATTTTGTAACTTAAGGGCATGACCTCCACTTGCCTTTATTTAATATATTTATAGTTTTTTGCTAGAATCTTTTACACGTTTTTCTTTAATGCTTAATTATTCCTTTTTTTTGTTTATTCTTTTTAAGTTTTAAATTAATTAGTAATTATAATGCTTATTTATGTATAAAGGATTTTCTGAACGTACTTTCTTCACCTTGGAATGTTCCAACGCACTATCGAGTTGGTTTTGTATTTGATAATATACGGATAATTCTTCAATAAATCGATACCATTCGATCAATCGATACAATCTATGCACTGCTATTATTTTTGCTCAAGCCTTATAAGTTTCTTTTTATAATTTATCGATATAATCGACAGGTTATGCGATTAATCGATATAATCGATTTTAATCGAATAATTATCGATACATCGGTGTCAATCGAATGTATATCGA
Organism: Eupelmus urozonus; assembly: GCA_900480035.1. NCBI lineage: Eukaryota > Metazoa > Arthropoda > Insecta > Hymenoptera > Eupelmidae > Eupelmus > Eupelmus urozonus. The sequence goes on from UELX01001241.1 coordinate 35,675, forward strand.
TAAATTGAAATTAATCTGAAAGCACGCCTCAACACAACATATAAATAACAAATAATTCTGGGCAAATTTTCTTAGGTTTGGCTAATGCGCAAATTAGGTAAAAAGTTTTGAAAAACTCATAATTTTTATATAAGCACAGCGCCTTGATTACGCTCTTATCAAAGTAGCATTTTTCGCTTGCGACAATCTATATAATATATGTTTATATACATACACGCACATATGTATATAGACGTGCACAACAGAATCGCGCGTTATCGAAAACTTATTCTCCACGTATAACCATTAAATTTTCAAATGAGCGAGGTTCTGTTGTACTTGTAAGGTACATCATGAAGCATTATATATTTATAGCTTGCTTTCTCTCAACTTAATTCGTGATTACATACTTGTTTATGTATATAAGCTGTTTCTGCTTAGCTTACTTGTTACTTTTCGTAAATATCATTTATATATAGTGCAATGTATGGTTACAAGTGATTCTTTTTTATCATATCCATGAAAGGTAAATCGAGTTTTTGTCCTCTTGGTTATGCACGGTATAATAATACACTTATGTCACTAATTATTAACATTTTTTTGTTCATTTTTGTTCACATGAATTATGCGTACGTACGTGTTTCTGCGTAGCAGGTGATGAAATATCGTCACGCTTGCGAAGAAGCTACGATTTACTTTTTGTCCGGTAACATTTTACAGAAAACCCACCGTTGGATGTTTAGCAATTTTTTTTTTTTGTAATTTTTAACATCATTATTGTTAACATATTATCATTAGAGATAGTAAGTGTTAGTTTATTATTTTTTTACATCTGCTTGTTCCATCATCACTTTCTTTGTTGTTATTTTAATGTAACGTTAAAGTCACAAAAAAGAATTTCTTACATTCTATAATTTACAATATAAATTTTGCGACATTTTTTCTAGATTCGAAGAGTCTGGTAATCACACGAATTCACTACTTTTTTCATCAGAAAGTCAAAATAATGTATTAAGTTAATACTAATACATTCTAAATTTAAAGAATTATCAACTATAAGTAGAATGTATGTACTCATATTAACTTCTGAGATAAATCCTTTTTTTATAGTTATAGAACCAACTACAAATAAGTATCTAAATACTTGAGAGTATTAAACAAATTAATTCGTGTGCTTATCAGCTTTAAAACTCTTCTTGGGGCATTTTTTTCCATTGTAACATGTTTTGCGGTAATGTATTTCTACAATAAACTTGATCTTGAGTTTTTCCTGGTAATCGCCCTATAATCTTGTACAATTTATATATAATATATACGCTACAATATAACTCCTATAAATTCAAACCTACAAATATAGATATAATACATAATCTCGCCGGGTAGTGTCTTATAACTTCTTTTTCATTTTGGTTGACGCGCGTTATTACTATTTATTCATTATCGTTAAATAATTATTATTATCGTTAATTTTTTTGTTACAATAATTATTTTTTATATTTATTTTCGTTTGTTCGTTCTGGCAATCACGCGTGCATGAATACGGTACTGAGATCACAAGCTGGAAACTCACATTAATGGATTTTCGCCACGAGTTTCATGTTGAGCTCAATCATTTTTATTCCTTACTAAATACTATATATAATGTTTGACTTGTAATACTTCTTTTGTTTATCGTTAAGCTTTTCTGCCTTTTTGGTAATACATCTTTTGCTTTAATTAAACGTTGGTCAAAATAAAGCTGTTTTATTCACACGCTGATAATGCTTACAATTTTGAATATTATTTGTACTTTTGATTTTTATGAAGCGAAAACTTAAATTTCTTAAAATTAAGTTAAAAACACAAAAAATTAATAACAATTATGGAAATGTTTGTCTTATTACATCGAAATTCATAAGACTTTTCATATAATGGTTGACTATTATATTGTATATAATTAATATATAACTAAAAATTAAAAATTGTAAATTTTTTTCAAAAATTTGGCTCAGAAAATTTGTTATAAAAAATTAGCTCAAAAAAATTTATATAAAAAAAACATGTATTCGCTTCATAAAACAAGCATACAAGCTACAAGCTGTGTAATTCCTTCGCTTTATCATTCCATCAACTTCCCTTACCATAAAAACAAAAAGAAAAAAAATCAGCTCGGTTGTCAAAGCTCCGAGACTGGCCCGATTTTCGTATTTTTTTCAAGCATGTGATAAAAAAAAGCCACACAGAAGTTAATAACGACTAAAGCACAATGTGTGATTTGTGATATATATTACATGTATGTATGCAAGTTGTACGATGGACTTATAGGGGCTATTACGACGGAGGACTAGGTTTTCTGATATCTATAAAGTCACGGACTTTGTTAATATTATATGCATTCCTATCGTCCAGTAAAATTATTAGTATTATTATAATTATTATTATTGAAATGAAAGTTTTGTTGACGTAATAAAATGCGTTCAAATTATTTAATCAGTAATTAATATTTTATTACAGTAATATTGCTTTAAATTAATTTATTGTAAATTTCAGTATTACTTCTCTAATATCTACATGATCATTAGTAAATGTTGAAATTGATAAATATATATGTAAACTAACATTTTATTGCGAAAACAAAACAGTATCATTTCATACTTTTAAAGTACAATGACCACTTTTCTGCACCGATTTCCTAAGTTACATATTATAAATAAATGCATTTAATTATTATAACCGAAAGTTATTTCAACATATTTATGTCATTAATAATCAAACGTCACGAAAAATTGCTATTTCCCGGAATTACATAAAGTTCAATTGTTATCTACCATATGGAACTATATTTTTATTTGAAATGCTTACCTACTTTATCACAATCATTTTTTATGAACTAAGCTAAAAACTCACATTATTTAAAAAAAATTAATATAAATGTTTCTGATAAACCATATAAGAGTTATTGCACTAAAAATATAATTTAAATATTAAAAATACAAAGAAAAAAGTTGTCTAATAATAATCATGTTTTACCTATAGCCTTAAAATCTAGCTTAACTTATGACTTGTTCGCGTTACCGCAACGATCAATCAAGATCGATTCATCTTAATGTCTAAAGTGGGACTAGAGCTTACTCTTTGGATCCTTTTTCAGGAACGAGAAAAACGTCAAACAAAATGTAAACTTTTTCAAAATGAAACTTACATTTACATGCTTATATCTATAGTCAAACATTACTCAATATATTGAGATATGTGGCGTAAAAGCGCTTTAATTTTTATAGTACTATCGAGGTGCGACGAGCCGATTTCGAACAAACATATCGTAGATCGGTTCGTCGAAATTCTTAATTCGTTAATCTTAAGACTACATATTTGGTTTAGCCGTATGCGTTGCCATGGTGGCGAACGTGATAACGAGGCGAAGTGGATCTTTGCCAAAAAAAAAATATAATACAAACGAAAGTAATTACTAGCTAATTTGGGCTTATTTATAACTTTGGTTCTGCAAATATGCACTGTAAGACGAATAAATATTCCTGATTGAACTACAAATGTGTTACTTTTTTAGAAGTTGGTAATTTAATAAATTTTCATGATATTTAAATAAATTGTTTGCACCAAAAGTTATGCCTGTGTTTATTATTAAATTACTGTAAAAAAATGATTTTTTTTATTATTGATTATTTTATATTTATCGTCAATATTAGTGTATTTTTGCACGAATGTTCAGGAGCTTAAGAGAAAGAGCTTAAATAATACTCTATTATTTTTTTAAGGATATAATATATGTTCTAATATAATCGATTATATGAAGCATTTTAATAATTAATAAAAAAATATTGCTTGGTTTCAATCAGTTATTATTTAGGCTCTTTCTTTCTTAATTATATAGCTATTTTATTACAATATGTAATTTTTTACAAATTTAACTACATAATACTTTTTAAATGAGTTTCCTGGAATTTTTAACTACATTCAGCCACTTATAGATTCACATCCAAATCAAATTTCACAGATATTACAGCATAAAGAATAAATAAAATAAGTAACGAGTCACAAAAATTCACAAGATTTTTTATAGTTAGCAGATTAGTTGATAACCGATAGTAAAGATCAAAAGTAATATATAAAATATTAACAAAGGACTTTTAAAATCGTAAACTAATATCCACGCACACACGCACTTTCGGCAAAAATCACGATAATAACAACTGGCCAACTTTTTCGAAAGACCGTGAGTATCTATAGTTGTTTTACGTTATATATATTTATTGTTGGAAAGCGTGAGTCTAAATAACAACAACGAAGCCATGATATAGACTTTTACTTTATACACACCGTTGGAAAAACGTCAAAGGCAAGTTTGATCCTCTATCTCGGTTCAAGAATAATGGTCGTTTTTCTAAAAAGGAACTCTATGACATTCAAGCAATAGTATGATTTGATGCAATTATCGATAGTAATACTATTTCAATTCAACTGCGTTATAATTACATTTAATACAGATTTAGGTAATAATGGGTTATACCTTATGAATATTAGTTTTGCTCAGCTAATTGAATTTCTGACTAATGTTTTATAATGATGGCAAAAAATAAAGCATTTTCCAAGACCAAAAATGAGTTATCGAAAAATTTTGTCAAAAATCGAGGCAGTCTTCGACACTCATCGGTGCAACGCTTATACGTAAAGCTTCGACTTCGTGCGAATAATTGCAGAACGAACACACAAACCGCAAAACTAGATGTTTATATTACTTTTTTTTAAGAGTCAAAATTAAAACGAAAAACCAGTATTGTCCTTGCTCCATCAAATCAACGAGGCACGTACAGTTTATTACGCGATTCCATTTCATATGTGACATTTTTCACTTGTCCCCTTTCATTCTATTTATATTGATAACTATGGCTATTTTAGCAATCACGTAAATTAAGAAAAAATAAAAAGCTTTTATCGTTGTCATTTCACAGCTCTGTTTGGGATTCTTATCCATTTGTTGTAATGGATAATAAAAACTATAAAAAAATAATATTATTAAATAATATAATACAAACTAATTAAATCGTATAAAAAATTATTTCAAAAATCAAAAACATACTCGAAAAATCCAAAAAAAACATCTCGTTTAATATCTTTTCTGATTAATGGTTACTAAAATGTGAGATAAAAACAATATATAAGCCTCAACAAAGTTAATTTACACTTCCGATGAACATTAGTTATAACACTCTCATTTCCCAAGCTTTAACTAAATTGAAAAAGAGTAAACTAATAACTTTAAAGAACACAATCACAGAAAACAAAATACCATTGGCGATCAAGTTGTATGTACCTCATTAATCATTTATTATCATTGAATACGCACGCGCGCCCTACACCGGTAAATGCAAGCCACGAAAAAGGACCGACAAAAAAAGTAAAAGCGTCCATTCGTTAGACGCGCGCGAAAAACATCACATTAAACTTCTAGCTACGCAAAAAGTTGGAACTCTGGACATGTCGTCAAGTCGAAGTAACACGATATATAATATAATGCTCGCTATAATATACGGCAATACGTGTCAACGATTTACATATTGCATAACACTACATAACACAACATAACCGCGTGCAAGTTTTTTAAGTTATTTTTTTCATTATATCTTTACCTCAAGCATTATTCATATGAAATTTTATATTTCGTTTTTTTTTTTTATACAGCTGTAGGGTCTGTTTTTCTCTGACTCGGTCACTGCCCAGATTTTAGCTTTTTGATGGCTTTGGCAGTCCATAAAAATCGTACCTGCTAAGGCGAGGGAAGCTTAAATTGTTTTCGCATAGTTCACTTAGCTCTTCTATTGAATCAGACTAGAATTATTCAGTTGAAGTAAGGTATTAAAAGCATTAAAAAATTAATTTATATGATAGAAACGCAATATTTGAGTAATGAAAGAAGTATTCAGTAATAAAAGAGGAAAATAACATGTCTGTTAGCAAAAAGCAGCATCTTTTCACAGTGCCTTTTCTTATTTTATAGATCCTTGAGCGAACGTAAACGAGGCATGAAAATTGCAAATTTAACGCACGTATATGTACAGCGAAAAACGGAGATCGCTCATCGCGGATCTTAAACGAACGCTCACGACTGACACTTCGACCTCCAAGATTCTATCGAATTAGCCACTGCTCTTGAGTATCGCGAGCACGTTTCTAAGCTTGAATGTGAAACGCAAAATTTTTTATTTCTTTCATCAAACATTTTTAAAATAACTTCAAAATGTCAGTCACTAGCATTTAAAAAAAGTTCAATTTTTCAATAAAACCTTACTTCATCTGCACACAAATCTGCCAAACCTCTATCACAGGCCCGAACGAAACTTCCGCTTCTCTCGAGCCAAGCAGCATACGTTTCTTTCCCAGTATATAGCCTACATAACGATAATCTGCCGCGGCGCGTGTCGCAGCTTTGGCTTCATTAACGACGGGAGGCAGCTTACTCTGACGAGTCGGAGTCGGAGGCCGCGTGATCGGTGGCTTCGTCGCCGCTCGACTCTGGGATCGTCTTTTTCGGAGTGCTGAGCGTGTTGGGAGTGCTGGTGGCGGTGGCGCTGATGTAGGCGCCCGGACCTTCGCCCACCGTGTGTTCGATTCCTACCCTGTGGATTGAGAATTAAGGGTTTGATTTTGGTTGATGATTGGGGTGAATGGGTGTGTTTATATGAGCGCTTGTTGCGGATTGAATTTTTGGTTGAAACTGAATTTAGCGGAATATTGAATATTATAACTCATGTATCGATTGTAGGTGCCAGTGTGAACATTAAATTCTTTGATTCTTTGATACTCATAAACAGAGAATAATATAAGTTTATTCCGAATTACCATAAATATATATACTTTGAAAATTTAGACTTATTGTTTTCTAATAGAAAAAGTTCGTATCATTAAATTACCCGTAAAATCAAAGTAGCATGTTTGTCTATAATTTCTCTAAAATTAAAATTTATGATATACATTTTTAGAAATTCGAAAGTTTTAAAACCGTATACAATTCGAAATTCCACATTCTGGGAATCAAGAAATTAAGTTAATAAAGTACGATGTATATTATTAAAGAAATAAAAATACAAAATATATTCTTATTTACTCAATCTTTCTTACTTTAACATTTTTCTTAATTTTCATCTATAAAACGAGCTATAGAAGTTACACACACTTACACAAATCATAAATCTCCAGCAATAAATCAAAATAATTTCGTCAAGAATTCAACACACACCTCAAACTTATATCATTGCCCTCCTCTTAGACAAAAACCGCACGATCGCAAAAGAAACCTCATCATCCCGTCACACTTCAAAACATAATCACCGACTTACATACCCACGGCCAATGCATCCCATCGAACCCGCCGGGGTCAGAATAATCGAAAAATCCATTCTTTTGTTGCACTCTAGAGGCCGCGCGTTGCGCAAAGCTACAGCCGCGTAAATTAGCCGCTCGCGCGGCTTTCTCAATTGCCGAACTTTCACGCACGCCTCGTAATCATCGTTGCGCGCCGCGGAAATCAATTTGGGATGTGCGCGCGAGCCCCGAGGCCGTCACGAGGCCGATAAGCGCGCTTCGTAAATGACTCTTTTATAAGGCTGGTTTTGCGTCTGTGTATGACTCTATTTCTAAGATTAACGGCATAGATTCGATCGGATTTTCTTTTTATCTTCAGTCGACCTGAAGGATGAAAAAGAAGGGTTGCTTACCTGTACTCGTGGCGCGACAGGTTGCGGACGTACTTCTCGGGCGGCTGGTCGCTGTCGAAGTTCTGGAAGCTGACGCTGCGGGCCGTCGTGTGGGAGACTTGAGTGGCCGGCATCGTGAACTCGACGTACGCGTATTCGGCGAGCTTTTCTGGGATCTGGTCGTAAGATGTGAGGTTCATCCGGCAGACCAGCTGGTGCGTTGTGTAGGCACCTAGGGAAAAGCATGGATTTATTAGTTTAAGAGATGTTTGTGTGATACTGATGATTTTCAAGAGAGGGGAATGAGTATTTCGGTTCTAGGATTGAAATAAATATTACAATATTTCAATAATGCATTGGTAGACGCTTTCTTTAAATTAATGTCCAATTATCTTTATTTTTTTAATGAAAATTATTGATAGTCGTTTAGCGGTTAACATTCTTGATAACTTACGGTGTACATTTTACAGTTCTAAATTTTACTTTGCAAAGTATCTTTATTTTTTTATTTCGATTTTACATTCTCATGATTGCAAATAGAATATAAATACAAATATCATAATCAAACCATCGCTTTCAATATAATAAGTCAATAAGTAATTTAAATTTCAGAAAAAAAAATCGATTGCTTTAAAAATAATCTACAAACTATATCCACATTCATAAACCCTCATCCTCCTGCAAATCTCTAAAATCCACTCCAAACCCTTCCATCAAGCCCGCCCATCCTCAATCCACTCCTCGCCTTCACGCCAACCTACCTTGCCCCTCTTTCGGCAGTCTCGGCATCCTCCAGACGATCGCGTGATGCTGGTGCTCGTACTTAGCTTGCCCCGAGGTGACCTCCATCAGCTGTGGTTCCAGCGTGTCCACAGCGCCGAGGAAGCGCTCGATGCCCTTGATCTTACCGGTGCGTCGATGGGCCGACTTGACCGAGCCGTATCTGAAGTGCTTCTCCACGCGGAACAGGTAGATCCAGCACTCCGGTATGGGGAAGCGCACCATCACGTCCTCGCAGGGCACTCGGCCGAGCTTGCGCGACGCGAAACCTGGCACGAGGATGTCGGCGCGTAGCTCCACCTGCGTGGGAGGAAAATAAATAAGAAATGCAGTTGTATGCCGTTTGCGTCTATTATGTGAGGAATGTTGAATTAAAGGGGTTTTTGGAATGAATAATTTTATTTCGAGTGTGATTATAATTATTATTATTATTCAGAATGCAATCTTGAAAATAATACAATTCTTTTCAGTAAAAATAAAACTAAAGCCTTTTTGAAAAATTTAAACAAAACTAAACGACAAACCATTAAAATTATTTCCAAATTGACTATACCTTGTTGCCGGTAACGCACATGACAGCCTTGAGCTGCAGAGGCAACTCGCGATTTCGCGGTGGCCTCACACGGAACCTCATCAGTTCGATGTAGCAGGCATCCGGTGGTTTGAACCTTTTGTTAGTTAATGTGCATGTTAGTATTGTTAAATCAATGCAAAATTGTTGCTATCTCGTGTTAATTTAATTAATAATTATTATAAAATCATAACGCAACGATTATTACCACATTTATAAAGAAGAAAAATGAGTTAGAACAAGATGTTTAAAGTATTAAGGAAGACAACTGAAGCCATAACACAATAAAGTAATTTTTAACAAGAAAGACTTACTTAATGACTCTCGTTTTTTCGTACTCGTCCTGCTGGACGCAGCAGTGAAACTCGATATTCTCGAGTCGGATCCATTCTTCCGTCGCGACTGGGATAATGTCGTGCCTGCCGACTACTTCTTTTCCCTGTCTCCAAATGTCATTTATTCCCAATTCCACATCGGGCATACCTAAGACGAGTCATTGAATTAGAATTTTGTATAGATAAAAGCCTAAAATATAAAGAAAATTATTTTGAATTTCATTTCTTATGGCCAGAAATATATTAGTTCCTTCAACTTTTTAAAATAACACGTATAGGAAAACACATAAAATCTATCAAAAAATCATCTCCCGTAAAAATTCTGAAAATTATAAGAATACGTACTCACCAAATCAAAGATCGCAAATAGATATTTGTAAAAGGAAGTAGTTAATTAATATTTATTTCAAGCTAAAAAAAATCATAGCTCGATACATCTAAAAACCTGCAGATGAGCTGTAGTAAACGCAGCATAGTGCTCTTATAAATACAGCAGCAAAACATCTAGAAGCTATTCGCTCAACTTTACAAACACACAAAACATCTCGATAAAATTAACTCACCAGACAAAAAACCAAGGAAGAAGAGCCGAACCCGAGCGATTTGCTTATCAACGTGGCCTTCATAGTTCTGTTCTACGTAGAGCTCGTCCACCACGCTGATCTGGACCTCCTCCATTTTATACTGGAGAGCTCGATCACGATGGACTTGCAGCCTGAATAAAGCTTCCTCGATCGTCACCGAGAATACCTTCATGTCTTCGTAGTTCTGCGAGCCGAGTTTGAACAGCTGCGAGATCTGTGAGAGAAGATGCAGTTGTTGGGTGAATTTTTTTTTTATTGGAGAGGGAAGAAAGTTGAGTTTATGAGAGAGTAATGTATTGTTGATTTTTCGTTACTGTTAAGTTTGCTCGTGATGATTTCTTTACAAAGTTTTATGATAAAAAGAAAAGAACGGGCAAATCTGACATTGGAGACTATTTTTAGTTTTGTTAAATTAATTTAGATATATTTTCGAATAGAAAAGTAAAATTTCTACAATAACATTTTATAACAAGAAAAATTTTAGAATATATTTCTAGTATTCGATTGATCTTTTTATATATATATTTTTTTAAACACAACCAATTATAAAAAATACATTACTTTCTCATCCAATACACACTTATTTGTACAACTTTTTTAATTTAATGAGTATGAATTATGCTTAAAACTGTGCTTAAGAACAAAAATGTATGCTAAACTCGTTTGCGAAAAATTTCAAAATAATTAACAAGCTGTAAAAAGTGAATCTAGCTAATTTTGCGCATCTATGAAAATTAAAAGCTAGGCAGTTAATGACTCTTAAGATGATGAATTCGAATCTGAAGCAAATATGGCAAGTCTTTCGAATCAATTTTACTTACTTCGAGCTTTTTAACAATATCATAATTTGATTTTATCACTGTATTTAAATATCACTTAATAAAAATGTTAGCCTTTTATCCAAATCTCAGTTAGCCGGCGGATCAAAGTTTTTTTATAAAAAAAAATAGTGTGTACACATTAAACGGCGTTTTTTAAGTTGAACGAGACTTAAACCATAACAGTGAACAGAATGCTTAGCCAATATAATGACGAAGAGGCTTTTTTGCGTGGTTAGTAAAACCACGTAAGAGAGTCTCCTCGAAATTACATCAGAAACACCCGGACAGTAATACTTGAAAACGCTGGTAAAAAAAATGTTTTCCAAACTGATAATGTACAAAAAGAGTTTGCATATTCAAGCAATTCGAAGGAGGTGCAACCCATTTTCTTCGTTTTACCTCGTCATTCTAACGAAACTTGCTGTACAGTAATGGCAATCGTCTTTCTGTGCTTAGCAATAATCATCATAAAAAAATTAAACTTTAATTTGAAACAAAGCGATGTTGTTGAAAACTTTTTTATTCATATTGGTTATTTAGCTTACTATGCAGCAAGGAAGAAAATGCTGCACACTTATCGAATACCAGGGTTTAATCATCATTAAACTCAAAAACGAAGATACAAGTTAAGAATTTTTTACATCAAATAATTGGCCCTGGAATAGTAGTTGTTAAAAAAAATAAATTATCTATGTAATAACTATTATTCTTTTACTACTTTTATAAAAAAATTATCACCGAGATACAGATTATCTTTTGATTAGAAAGTTCTCAGGTGATAACAAAATCTACTGTTAAATCTTAATTTAATTTAATAATCTCTTGTCCGAATTAAATTAAACTAAACTATCACCCGTACTGAAAAACTCAATCTGTCAATATTCCAGAGCCAAAGCTAACCCAGCTACTCTCAACATCCTTTCTCACCTGGGGCGCGTGCTCGACCGGCAAACCCAGCTTTTTCAGATCGCTGCCAAACTCCTTCACTCCCTGATAATCTCCCTGAATGGCATAAGCCGCGAACTGACTCAGCTTATTGGTGATTCTTTCTGCTTTAGTGACTTGACCCGGCCTGACTCCCGGCCTCTCTTTGTAAAATATGTACTGCAGCTTGACGGTGAAAATTTTGCCGTACTGGTCGAACTGCTGGGCCGCGATTTCCGAGACCGAGTAGCAAGCCAGCAACGGCAATTCTTGGAAGGGATCTTTGTCGCCCTTGTTATGGAAGATCTGGAGGACTGGACTGTCGCCCTGGTAGACCAGCTTAACGAATATCTTCTTCCAGAAGCGTTGGCCGGTGATTTTTTTCTTGGTGGGCTGACGCAGCTGCATCTCCCAGCCGTCGCCGGTGTAGCTGATGCGTGGAAAATCTTCCAGAGGCTGACTTACGTCCTCGTCGAACAGCGGCGTCGGTGGTGTTTCCTGTGTTATTTGATTGTGGGATTAGTGTGGAGTTTATTAACAACATTTATGAATTAATTATTTTTCTAGATAGACTAAACCGAAGTCTAAGATTAAATTTCCGAAATTCTACAAGGTTTATGAATATTATATCAATAAGAATAGAGATACGTTATGGAGGAATAGATATTGACACTATTGT